>SJYA01005366.1:0-25804 GCA_006410615.1 Neotragus moschatus
AGGCTTTCTTATCTCTTCTTGCTATTCTTTGGAACTCTGCATTCAGATGTTTATATCTTTCCTTTTCTTTTTTGCTTTTCAGTTCTCTTCTTTTCATAGCTATTTGTAAGGCTTCCTCAGAGAGCCATTTTGCTTCTTTGCATTTCTTTTCCATGGGAATGGTCTTGATCCCAGTCTCCTGTACAATGTCACAAACCTCCATCCATAGTTCATCAGACACTATATCTATCAGATCTGGGCCCTTAAATCTATTTCTCACTTCCACTGTATAATCATAACAGATTTGATTTAAGTCATACCTCAATGGTATAGCGGATTGTCAAGGATAATGTGATGCCTTATGCTTCTGCTTTGTATCAACCCAAATTATCACTTGTGGAATAGAGTTAAAGCCAAACGGTGCTTGGGGGTGAGGTGGGAAAAGCAAGTATTTATTATCACCAACAAAGAATATCTGAAGCCAACTGTTTATGAGACAGAAAATAATAGTGAAGAGCTTGATTATTAAACTGCTGGGGAAGAGGAAGTATTTTCTGTGTTTATTTTCTCTTTTCTCTTCCCAATATACCTCTATAGAAAAATACAGATTGAGATATACTTTAGATACTGGCTTTATTGAAGGACCTAGAACAACTTCATTGTGCATGACAGGCACTTATTAAATACTTGTTCATTCATTTTTCCTGTTGAATAGTAGTAAACTGTGGTTAAAAATTATGAAATAAGATGACTAAAAAATCTGATAGATATCTGTTAAGATATCTATAAGATATTCATATAATTTGCTACTTGAAAGAGACTAATGTTTTACATGATATTTAGGTAATAGAATCAACAAAGCTCCTCTAGACAAATTATAGAAACTGATATTTAGAAAATGAGAAAGCAGTACTAAGAAAGCAATAGGTTGAGTTTTGTGGGGTTGCTTGATTTTACTTTGGATCAAAAGCTTTTTTGATTGCTTTTATTTAAGCCTGTTATGATCCAGACTATCAACATAAAGTATATGGAGAGATTTGGGGGAGTCAAAAAATAAAATATTTGCATTTTACAGAATATATATTTTTGAAAATTTTATATATCATAGTTATGTTTTTTTTACTAGAAAATATTCCACAAGGTGTTCAAATAATTATTTTCTATTAATACAAAAATCAACTGAACAAGAAAATAAAGACTACCTCTCCTAGAGGAAATTACAGCCAATATTGATCTTAAATCAATAATAAATATAAATTTGCCTTCTCTACTCCTGGGACTATCACTAAGATATATACAACATCAATAACCACAGAAATAATAAATAATATTGTGAAATGACCCCTGAGTGGCATAACATGTTGTTCAATTATGTGATGTTTTGAAAGTAAAATGTTATGAAAATGACAGTGATGATGATGATGATGGTAGGCACAGAGAGAGAAGGTGGGGGAAAATAGCACTGGAGAAGGGTGGAGGAGGAAGGGAAAACAGACAAGGACAAAGAGAAAATGTAAGAAACATGGACAAAGGGGAGATAGGGGAATAAGTAGGAGAGAAGCAAAGAGAAAAGAAACATTTCATGTAATTTTAGTTGAACCCTTCAGCAGTTACTTTACTGGCCATTAAGGCCATTAAGAGTTTAGAAACTTGCATTTAATTTCACTCAGCATAAACATGATGGTTTTTTAAAGTAAGAAACAGAAAATATATAATTAAGATAGTTTAATAATGTCACTCAGAAGATAAACACCAACATATATCAATACAGATCCATATATCTATATGTATATATTCATATATATATACCCTTTCATATTATTCATATGTATAAGTATATAGACACAAGATTATACAGATTCTTCTATAATAAACCATGTTTTTCTTTCATTATTATTCAGAAGACTCATACAATTTTGCACCCAGCTTTTGAAAAGATTACTTATTTTACCTGTCATGAAAACTAGATTCAGTAACTCTTTTCCCATTTTTTCTCATATTTAAATGGAGTATGACTTCACCCATAGCATCTGCTGTGGAAGGTTTTTAATGTTTTGGCATCAACAATTGGTAGGGAAAACTCTTAGACTGTGGACAATATGTGGCACATAACACATAAAGGGTAAATGTCTCCTGGGGTGGCCTTTCAGCCATAGTGTTGGTAAATTAAGCCAAACCTGGAATAAGTGGTATGAGAGAGGTAATACAAATTGAAAAGTGATAAAAGTACTAGTACTGGCTATTTTTCAAGATAAATATACAAAGTTAGCAAGAGATACAAATATGTAAAATTTCTCATAAAATATGCAAAATACTATTTTTTTCTTTTTTAGTTTGGCTTCCACAAAGTTAATTTATCTTCAGAAAGAATAGTTCTTTTTTCCTGCAAGGTTCAATAATATAATCTCTATTGAATACAAAGGTCAAGGAATGCTGGGTGTGGGAGACAATGATAAAAGAAGAAACACCATCAGTGCTTAATACTCTAAACTTCCAAGCAAGGTACAAAGTTCAGAGATTCTCAGAACTTAAGCATTCTTCCTCAGCAAAAATCTGATTGGGCACCATTGAGCTAATGATCGAGCTGCTCTTGGCCTAACCCCGAGAATTCTTTCCTTGTTTTTACAAAGTAAGTTTCTAGTGTCTTGTTGAGTGTCACAGTATGTGAATAAGCAAGATGCATGTTCCTTTTTCTGAGGACTGGGAAAGAAAAGTTATGACCAACCTAGATAGCATATTCAAAAGCAGAAATATTACTTTGCCATCTAAGGTCCATCTAGTCAAGGCTATTGTTTTTCCAGTAGTCATGTATGGATGTGAGAGTTGGACTGTGAAGAAAGTTGAGCACTGAAGAATTGATGCATTTGAACTGTGGTGTTGGAGAAGACTCTTGAGAGTCCCTTGGACTGCAAGGAGATCCAACCAGTCCATTCTGAAGGAGATCAGCCCTGGGATTTCTTTGGAGAGAATGATGCTAAAGCTGCAACTCCAGTAGTGTGGTCACCTCATGTGAAGAGTTGACTCATTGGAAAAGACTCTGGTGCTGGGAGGGATTGGGGGCAGGAGGAGAAGGGGACGACAGAGGATGAGATGGATGGATGGCATCCTGGCCTCAATGGACGTGAGTCTGAGTGAACTCTGGGAGTTGGTGATGGACAGGGAGGCCTGGCGTGCTGCGATTCATGGGGTTGCAAAGAGTTTGACACAACTGAGCAACTGAACTGAACTTAGTCTGCAGCTTCCAAGTCCTTTCAAATTCAGGTTATATTTGAGCTTTCTTGGTGGCTCAGTGGTAAACAATCCACCTGCCAACACAGGAGACAGGGGTTCGATCCCTGATCCAGGAAGACCCCACAAACCATGGGGCAAGTAAGTCTGCTTCACAACTACTGAGCCTGTGCTCTAGTGTCCAGGAGTCACAACTACTGAACCCATGTGCCATAACTACTGAATGCCCCTGCACGCCCTAGAGCTTATGCTCTGAAACAATAGAAGCCACTGTAGTGAGAAGCCCATGCACCACAACTAGAGAATAGCCCCCACTCGCTAAAACTAGAGAAAAGCCAGCACAGCAGCAACAAAGATTCAGCACAACCAAAAACAAATAAATAAATTTTTAAAAGTTCAGTTTATAGTTTCATCAATCTGTTTAATCCCCAATCAGTTTATATGAAAGTTATTTCATTGAACAAATGTAGCACTATTAGAAATTAAAGCATTTATCAAACTAAATTATGAAGTAAAATTTAACTTTAATCAATCATACAGTTTAGGACAATTAATTTTTGTTCTATAAATATTACATATTAATATAGGTTTATTTTTTGCTAAGGATGATATTGGGACTTTATGCAACTCTTCTTGTTTTTATTATTACATGTTAAACCAAAATATGTTCAGTGTCTAATTCTAAATTTTCATCGTATTGAATTAAGAGCCTGTAAATTATTTATTTTCTTCTAGAAGATAAAAGTAGATTCTAGAAAAAATTTGTGCCATTTTAAGCTCAATTCCAAGAGTGAAAAATTACTCAGAAGAGATTAAGAATTAGTCTCAAAATTTTAACAAACCAAAAGGTATTTTAAAAAGTTAAGGACTTGTGTGTTGAAAAGATATGCATATTCTATCACAGTTTTAGAAGTACATGGATTCTAAAAATAGCAAGGTATCCTAAATTGAAATTTTAAACTATAAGAGTAATAGTCAAGGTTTTTGAATGTCCTGCTTCTGTAATTAAATCCAATTGTGAGACTAAAGGGGGAAAAAATGAAAACCTTGAATATGCCTTGTTTTAACAATAAAACATTTTAGATGATTAACATATTTAATGTAGAAGAAGTTGACAAAGTAGCAACATTCATATAGCATTCACAAATAAGTGTATAATATATATGAAGCAGAAAAACAACTTCAGTACTTTTTGTCTACAGTAGATTGAATACTATGATGTTCAATAAAAGAAAAAATGTATGCTGAGCTGGATGAGGTACAAGTTGGAATCCAGATTGCTGGGAGAATTTTCAATAACCTCAGATATGCAGGTGACACCACCCTTATGGCAGAAAGCAAAGAACTAAAGAGCGAGCCTCTTGATGAAAACCAAAGAGAATGAAAAAGTTGGCTTAAAGTTCAACATTCAGAAAACTAAGATCATGGCATTTGATCTCATCACTTCATAGATGGGAAAACAGTGGCAAACTTTGTTTTTCGGGGCTCCAAAATAACTGCAGATGGTAACTTCAGCCATGAAATTAAAAGACCCTTATTCCTTGGAAGGAAAGTTGTGACCAATCTAGACAGCATATTAAAAAGCAGAGACATTACTTTGCCAACAAAGGTCCGTCTAGTCAAGGCTATGGTTTTTCCAGTAATCATGTATGGATGTGATAGTTGGACTATAAAGAAAGCTGACTGTAGGAGAACTGATGCTTTTGAACTGTGGTGTTGGAGAAGACTCCTGAGAGTCCCTTGGACTGCAAGGAGATCCAATCAGTCCATCCTAAAGGAGATTAGTCCTGGGTGTTCATTGGAAGGACTGATGTTGAAGCTGAAACTCCAATACTTTGGCCACCTGATGCAAAGAGCTGACTCATTTGTAAAGACCCTAATGCTGGGAAAGATTGAAGGCAGGAGGAGAAGGGGATGACAGAGGATGAGATGGTTAGATGGCATCACTGACTCAAACTTTACTCCCAGAGTAAACTCTGGAAGTTGGTGATGGACAGAGAGGATTTGTATGTTGCAGTTGATAGGGTTACAAAGAGTCAGACATGACTGAATGACTGAACTGAAATGAGAACATCTATATTTCTTTAAATCTACATTAATGATAAAAATACTGTGTTTCAAACTAACTCTACTACTTTCTCAATTCCATTTTATATTGTCTATTTAAAAAGTCTATCCACAGTTCACCCTCAATATTAAAATGCTTTTAGTTTATCATCAATGTGTAATTTATTAATTTATCATTTTATAAGGGAGACAAATTATGCTTATGATTTATATTTATACAGCAAATGTTGAGTTGCCAGAGTTGTGTGATAGCAACAGGGCTATTAAATGTGTTCATACACAAAGTATTCATTAAATTTCCTAATATTTATGTAAATGAAATCCATATTATGAGTTACACAAAACATGCAATGTTACTTTACCAATCAAATTTCTGGGAGTAGGATTGCAAAGTAATTTCTGTGCCAAGAAAATTGCATATAAATATTCTCCTTCAGAACTTTTTAATCAAAATTACATAGTAGCAGGTAGGTGAACGACTGAGTATAAATATATTTCCTAGAAGTAATAAAAAAAAGTGCAAGACTCACAATGATATAGACACTTATTCCATATGGTACATTTTTGTGCTTGTGTTGTTTATTACAAGTTGCTATTTTTATGAAATATTAAACTTTTACCTGCTCTGAAATATATGGCACCATTAAATGCTTTTAAGCAAGATATTCTATAAAATAATGATTGTCCTTACGTTTTGCCAAACGTGGATAAAAGAAAAAGAAATACAGTTAATCATGCAACTGTTATTAAGCAGGTGGAAATTTGGCATCATGCAGAGAAACCATCTGGTTGATTGACTGAAATTTCACTTTTCATAGATCTCCCCATAGCATATAAATGTCAAAGATACCCAACATTTCTGAGACACTGTCTGTGCTATCATTTTAAAATACAGTGATATACTAAGTGTATTTTATGACCATAAATAAGCTATTTTAAATATTTCCCAGGTCTTAATTGAGATTTTTCTCTTGCTATTTGCAGGTATGAAACCTTGGAAAATAAATAGTTTTCTATTTTCTATTTTCTTTCAGTTCAGGTCAGTCACTCAGTCATGTCCGACTCTTTGCGACCCCATGAATCATAGCACGCCAGGCCTCCCTGTCCATCACCAACTCCCGGAGTTCACTCAGACTCAAGCCCATCGAGTCAGTGATGTCATCCAGCCATCTCATCCTCTGTTGTCCCCTTCTCTTCCTGACCCCAATCCCTCCCAGCACCAGAGTCTTTTCCAATGAGTCAACTCTTCGCATGAGGTGGCCAAAGTACTGGAGCTTCAGCTTCAGTATCATTCCTTCCAAAGAAATCCCAGGGCTGATCTCCTTCAGAATGGACTGTTGGATCTCCTTGCAGTCCATGGGACTCTCAAGAGTCTTCTTCAACACCACAGTTCAAAAGCATCATTTCTTCAGTGCTCAACTTTCTTCACAGTCCAACTCTCACATCCATTCATGATCACAGGAAAAACCATAGCCTTGACTAGACGGATCTTAGTCGGCAAAGTAATGTCTCTGCTTTTGAATATGCTATCTAGGTTGGTCATAACTTTTCTTCCAAGGAGTAAACATCTTTTAATTTCATGGCTGCAATCACCATCTGCAGTGATTTTCTTTAATTGTATTCTATTCATGTTTAATTCTTCACTTTTTGCCTTGAATCTGACCTATAGGCATCAGTGACTACTTTATACTAATATTATTATATAGTTTCAATAACTGACTGCAATTCCCACTCAACAGAGAGATTTAACCTTATTTAATACATCTTTACATATCTGTCCTTCTAGATTCTGGAAAATACCCTATATTTCTAACATCTAATTGGAATACTTGTAAACTAATAAACAGTTGACCCTGGAACAGCACTGTTTTTTTTTAAGCATGACAACCCATGTACCCATGGCAGATTGCTTCCAGAATCAGTCATGAATACCAAAATCTCCATGGGCTCATGTCCCATAGACAGCTCTCCTTACACAACCAGATTTACCCAACAGTAAATTTCCTAATACTATGTTTATTGAAAGAAAATTGTATATAAGTGGACCCACACAGTTCAAACCAGTGATTTTCATGGTTAAACTATGTATTCCTTAAAATTATTATATATATATAAAATATATTATAAATGTAATATGTATATTAAATA
The DNA here is from genome assembly GCA_006410615.1 of Neotragus moschatus. Lineage (NCBI taxonomy): Eukaryota > Metazoa > Chordata > Mammalia > Artiodactyla > Bovidae > Neotragus > Neotragus moschatus. Next base: position 7,423 of record SJYA01005366.1, read on the forward strand.
TATTTTATATTACATATATGTAAAGTCACTACTAAAAGTCAGAAAATATGAGAGAATCACAGAATATAAACCAATAGTAGCACATCTGAAAAACAACCATAATTAACTTATGGAAAACATAACATTCAAATAAGGGTTTATATCTGCATGTGCACACACACACATTTTAGTTCTGAACCAAATAAGGCTCATATATTAGATACTGTTTCAGAATGTACTTTTCCTCTCATAAAATTTTGAGATTATTTTGCAATAGTAATTCTTTGTAAATATTTTTTTCTACCCTTAAAGGAAAAAATACAACTTACTGTTTTTCTTTCTTTCTTTTTTTTTTTTTTTTAATATATTGCTTATTCTGTTACAGGGAGATAGGAAGAAGAGTTTTTAATATTGAAGTAAAACAGACTTTCTATATAACACATGCTTTAATTTAGAAAGTATTTTCTCCCTTTACCATTTATCTATATATTTGAAGGATGTGCCATTCTCCTACAATAAAGTATATGTTCCTTTGCATGAGAAATGGCTCTATATCGCATTTATCTTTGCATTTCCTAGTAAGGCATAGAGTAGCTGATGCAGATTCTTTATTAAATAAAAAATACCACCCTGTTCTAGATGTTGAATGCATGTATTTATATGAAAATTAGATATTTTCTTTCATTATTCCAAGTGTAACCCAGTCTACCTGATTTTTGGCAACATACTTGTTTGTATTCATTGTGGAGCTAGCAAACTATTTATACTACTTTGCTAACATGACTGTGTCTGTTTTTAAACAGTAGATCATTGTTACTTTTAATTATTACTGTTTTTAAACAGTAGATATTTATTATGTTCAATAACTATTATTAAAAATCAAAGAACACTATGATACAAATGAAAACAATATGGATCTTAAGATGTTTATGAGTAATTATAAGCAAAAAAATTGGACAATCCAGAAGAAATAAAAAAAAATCTATAAACATACACATTTCCAAGATTTAAACATGAAGAAATGGAAAATTTGGATAAACTGGCTACTAGTAATAAGACTGAATCAGTAATCTCCAAACTCACAACAAAGGTCCATGACCATTATGATTCACTAGTGAATTCTATCAAACATTTAGAGATTTAATAACTATACTTCTCAAACTATTCCAAAAAACTGAAGAAGAGAGAACATTTCTAAAGTCATAAGATCAGCTTTACCCTGAAACCAAAACCAGACAAAAAAGCTACACATGAAAAATTACAGGTCCATATCCATGATGAACTTAATGCAAAAGTTCTCAACAAAATATTAGCAACCAATTCAACAATCCATTACAAAACTGGTACACCATAATAAAGTAGGATTTCAGAGACACAGGATGGTTCAGTTCTGTTCAGTAGCACAGTCATGCCCTACTCTTTGTGACCCCATGGACTGCAGCATGCCAGTTTATCACCAACTCTCGGAGCCTACCGAAACTCATTCCCAGCATGTCGGTGATGCCATCCAACCGTTTCATCCTCTGTCATTCCCTTCTCCTCCTAACTGCATTCTTTCCCAGCATCAGGGTCTTTTCCAATGAGTCAACTCTTCGTGTGAGGTGGCCAAAGTATTGAAGTTTCAGCTTCAGCATCAGTCCTTCCAGTGAATATTCAGGACTTATTTCCTTTAGGATGGACTGGTTGGATCTCCTTCCAGTTAATATCCATAAAACAATGTGATATACCACACTAACAGAATAAAAGATAAAAANTCCCAGCATCAGGGTCTTTTCCAATGAGTCAACTCTTCGTGTGAGGTGGCCAAAGTATTGAAGTTTCAGCTTCAGCATCAGTCCTTCCAGTGAATATTCAGGACTTATTTCCTTTAGGATGGACTGGTTGGATCTCCTTCCAGTTAATATCCATAAAACAATGTGATATACCACACTAACAGAATAAAAGATAAAAATTGTATGGTCATCTCAAGAGATGCAGAAAAACTCATTTGACTAATTTCAATATCTAGTTATGATAAAAACCATTTAGGAGTTATAGAGGGGATGTAAGGGATGTACCTTTATATCATAAAGGACATATATGATAAAACCACGGTGAAAACATTGTCATACTTTATTTTGAGGGGGCTCCAAAATCACTGCAGATAGTTACTGCAGCCATGAAATTAAAAGACACTCCTTGGAAGGAAAGTTATGGCCAACCTAGACAGCATATTGAAAAGCAGAGACAATAATTTGCCAACAAAAGTCCATCTAGTCAAGGTTATGGTTTTTCCAGTATGGATGTGAAAGTTAGACTGTGAAGAAAACTGAGAGCCGAAGAATTGACGCTTTTGAACTGTGGTGTTGGAGAAGACTCTTGAGAGTCCCTTGGACTGCAAGGACATCCAACCAGTCCATTCTAAAGGAGATCAGCCCTGGATGTTCTTTGGAAAGAATGATGCTAAAGCTGTAGCTCCAGTACTTTGGCCACCTCACGTGAAGAGTTGACTCGTTGGAAAAGATTCTCTGATGCTGGGAGGAATTGGGGGCAGGAGGAAAAGGGGACAACAGAAGATAAGATGGCTGGATGGCATCATCAACTTGGTGGACGTGAGTTTGAGTGAACTCCGGGAGATGATGATAAACAGGGAGGCCTGGTGTGCTGCGATTCTCAGGGTTGCAAAGAGTTGGAAACAACTGAGTGACTGAACTGAACTAAACTGAACATTAAAAGCCTGAAAGCTTTTTCTTGACAATGAGGAACAAGAAAAGTATACACACCGTTGCCTTTTTTATTCAACATAGTATTGGAAATAATAGCTAGAGTCCCTAGGCAAGGAAAAAAAGGGCATCCATTTAAAGGAAGAAGTAAAACTGTCACTGTTTAGATGGCATGATAACATATATAAGAAATCCTAAAATCTCTACCAAAAACCTGTAACCAATTCAGTAAAGTTGCAGGATACAAGTTAACACACAGAAATATGTTGCTTTTTTACACATTAATGGCAGAGTTTCAGAAAGAGAACCAAAGAAAACAATGCCATTTATAATTTTATAAAAAATAATAGAATGCTTAGGAATAAATTTAAACAAAGAGGCATAAGACCTAAATTTTGAAAACCATAAGACATTGATGAAATAAATATAATAAGACAAATCAAAAATGGAAAAATACACTATGCTCATTGGTTAGAAGAGTTAATTGTTAAAATGTCCATACTGCCCAAAGTATAGTTATTACATTTCTTTAAATGTTTGGTAGAATTCACTAGTTAATCACCATGATGCTGGACCTTTGTTTGTTGTGAGTTTTGTGATTACTGATTATATCTTTTTTGTAATATAAATTTATTTATTTTAATTGGGAGCTTATTACTTTACAATATTGTATTGGTTTTGCCATACATCAACATGAATCCACCACAGGTATACACGTGTTCCCCATCCTGAACTCCACTCCCTCCATCTTGTTACTAGTAACCAGTCTATCTCCAGATTTTCCATTTATTCATGATTCAGTCTTGGAAATTTGTGTTCCTACAGATTCAATATAATCCCTATGAATATACCAAAGGCATTTTTCACAGTACTAGAACAAATAATCCTAAGATTTGTATGGAGCCACAAGATACCTTGAATAATCAAAGCAATCTTGAGAAAGAAGAACAAAGTTGGAGGAATCACACTCCATAATTTCAAACTGTACTACAAAGCTGTATTAATCAAAACAGTATGGCACTGACACAAAACAGACACATAGATAAACAGGACAGAATAGAGAGCCCAAAATTAGATCCATGCATATACAGCCAATTAAACTACAATGAAGGAGGCAAGAATACATAATGAGAAAAAAACCTATGTATTCATCAAATGGTATTGGGATCCCACCCAGCTACATGCAAAAGAATGAAATTGGGCCACTATTTTATGCCATATACAAAACTTAAAATGAATAAAGTCTTGAATGTAAAATCTGAAACCATAAAATTCTTAAGATAAAACATAAGTGATAAGCTCCTTGACACTGGACTTAGAAATAATTTTTGTATCTGATTCCATAGGCAAGGACAACAAAAGCAGAAACAAATAGGACTTCATTAAGCTAACAATATTTTGCATAATGAAGGAAACCATCAACAAAATGAAAAGGCAACCTACTGAATGGAAGGAGATGTTTTCAAATGATATATCTGATGAGAGGGTTAATATCCAAGAGATATAAAGGAATCATGCAACTCAGTGTCCAATTAGTTTGGTTAAAATATGAACAGAGGAATTGAATAGGTATTTTATCAAAGAAAGGCATATGTATATGGCCAATAAACATCTGAAAAGATGTTCAACATCACTACTCACCAAGAAAGTGCAAATCAAAACTACAGTTAGGTATCACTTCATATCTGTCCAAATGGCCACTATAATCAATATAGTGAAAAAGAGTATACTACCCAAAGCAATATACAGATTCAGTGCTATTCCTATCAAGCTACCAGTGGTATTTTTCACAGAGCTAGAACAAATAATTTCAAGATTTGTATGGAAATACAAAAAAACCTCGAATAGCCAAAGCCATCTTGAGAAAGAAGAATGGACCTGGAGGAATCAACCTGCCTGACTTCAGGCTCTACTACAAAGCCACAATAATCAAAACAGTATGGTACCGGCACAAAGACAGAAATANAGCAGTATTTTTCACAGAACTAGAATAAATAATTTCGAGATTTGTATGTAAATACAGAAAACCTTGAATAGCCAAAGCAATCTTGAGAAAGAAGACTGGAACTGGAGGAATCAACCTGCCTGACTTCAGGCTCTACTACAAAGCCACAATCATCAAGACAGTATGGTACTGGCACAAAAACAGAAATATAGATCAATGGAACAAAATAGAAAGCCCAGAGATAAATCCACACACCTATGGACACCTTATCTTCGACAAAGGAGGCAAGAATATACAGTGGAATAAAGACAATCTCTTTAACAAGTGGTGCTGGGAAAACTGGTCCACCACTTGTAAAGTAATGAAACTAGATCACTTTCTAACACCATACACAAAAATAAACTCAAAATGGATTAAAGATATAAATGTAAGACCAGAAACTATGAAACTCCTAGAGGAGAACATAGGCAAAACACTCTCTGACATAAATCACAGCAGGATCCTTTATGATCCACCTCCCAGAATACTGGAAATAAAGGCAAAAATAAATGGGATCTAATTAAAATTAAAAGCTTCTGCACAACAAAGGAAACTATAAGCAAGGTGAAAAGACAGCCTTCTGAATGGGACAAAATAATAGCAAATGAAGCAACTGACAAACAACTAATCTCAAAAATATACAAGCAACTTATGCAGCTCAATTCCAGAAAAATAAATGATCCAATCAAAAAATGGGCCAATGAACTAAAAGAGCTTACTTTTAAATTGAGCTCTTGGAGGGACCTTCAAGATCACAGAGAGGTAAGATGTGGAGATAACTTCTTACTCACAAATCTATCAAAACTCTATCTACACAAAAGGAACGACTCTTATAGAACATCTACTGAATGCTGGCAGAAAATGTCAATGTTCCAATAAAATTTTCCAAAAAGGCGTTCTGCTTTCCACATAACGGGGTAGGGAAAAGGAAATAATACAAAAAAGAGAGAGAGAAAGAGAAAAAAATTGGAATTGGGATGGGACCTTCATCTCAGGAGGGAGCAGTGAAGGAAGGAAAGTTTCCACACATTAGGAAACCCCTCACTGTGGAGACAGCGGTACCTTTGGAGCCTCAGAGGCAAGCACAATAATAGGTGTGTGAAGAGCAAAGTGGAGAGAAATCTACACATAGATCTGTGCCAACTAGTACCCCTAAGTTCGAGATGCTTGTTTGCATGTCTGCCACAGAGGATGAAGACTGGTTGCTGAGGCTGAAGCTTTGGTGCTTACTCAGAGTGAGGATGGGAGTTGGCTCTGTGAGGACAGCCTTAGGAAGCTAGCATAACACAGCTAAGAGAGTCCAGGACAAAGCCTGGGCTTGCCAGAGAGGCAATGGATCATTGTATGAGGGGAATAGATCGTACCCACTCTCGAGTATGCAAAGAAAGGCTGGGACAGACAAGGAGCATCTAACTCTGTGCATTCACACAGGTCAGGGCACACCTGTCTGAGCTCCAGAGGTAATGTGAGCAGTGGCTGCTGTATCCAATCTCAGACATGGGTGGGACAGCTGCTCCCACTTCTACCAAACTTTGAGTGGCAGTAGGTTACTGCTCATACCTTCCTGGAAACTTGTGCAGCCTGGCACTGCCGAGGGTCCTGCAATCCTGGGTCAGTTTCCCTGGGAGAACACATTGTCCTGCTTCAGTCTGTAGTAAATTTGTGCTAACCTCTGCCACTTCAGGCACTCCCCATACAGTCCATTTGCAGCTGCCCTATTCCTCCCTCTCTCTGGCATGAGTGATCAAGTGAACCCTAATCGGCTTCTGCCTTTGCCCCCTCTTGTCTGAGCAGGTAACAGACACTGGAGGGTCGCATACAAACAGAGGTGGGGCTAAAAGCAATGCTGAGTTCCAGAGGCTACATAACTAAAGAACAGGAAGAGTATTCTCTTGTGCAGCTGGTGGAGAATGGAATGAATTGCCACTGTTGGCTTGGTAACCCTGCATCTGTGGAATATATGAATATACAACATGTGTTCCCATATTTGAAGCTGTGGACTTTGGGAGAAACTATGGATTTTTGAAGCACGTACAAGCTGAAGTAAGGCCAAATCAGAGTCTGCTGAGCTAGACTTACCATGTCCATTGGAGGTTCAGAGACCTTCCTATACATATTGAAGGACTTCCTGGGTAAGGGACATTGGCTGGAGATACCCTGACCATGGGGGTCATGATACTGACAGTTGAGGCCACAGAAAAATAATATTTTTACTAGTACTTGCTCATTTATTTTTTCTTTTCTATTTCACTCTATTCTATTTCTATTGTTTGTTACTTTTTAATATTTTTTACTTTTATTTACATTTAAATGCTTTTAATTCCCAGTATTTTTTTTCTATTTTTAATGTAATTTTTTATTTTTTATTTTTCCATTTTTGCCTTTTCCTTTGTTTTGCCTGTTTTTAATTTAATTTTATTTTTTTATTTTATTTTATTTTACTTTTTTGTTTTTAATTTTAAACTGTATTCTGTATTCTCCTATTTTATACTTTACTTCTTTGTTACTTTGTAGTTTTTCCCTTTGTTTTCATCTCTATTATTTTTGTTTATTATTTTTCCTTTTAATCATATCATTGCGTTTGCTGTATACTTTCTTTGCCTCTTTTAGTTTGCTTTCTGTATTTGAATTTCTCTTGATTTTGTGTTTTTCCAGTTTAGTTTTTAGTGTTTGTTTTCATTTATGGGATTTTTCATTGATTTGATTGCTCTCTTTTTTGGTTTTCTCCTTTTTTTTTTTTTTTCTACTTTCCTTCTTATGAGTCTGATGGAGTCAGTTTCTTTGTGTTTTTTCCTGTTTAGTTTTGCTTTTACCATTTGTTTTGGGGTTTGTCTGTTTTCATTTTTTCCCTATTCTCTTCTGTGTCTTATGGCTGGCAGAATATTGGTTCTCCAACCAGAAGTTACCACTGGAAAACCTCCATCTATATGGAATATTAATTGGTGAGAGCTCTCCCAAAGGCCTTGATCTCAGCACTAAGACCTGACTTCACTCAATGGCCAGCAAGCCCCAGTGCTGGAGGCCTCAAAACAAAAACCAAGCAAAACAGAATCACAACCCTACCCATTAGCATATAGGCTACCTAAAGATATGCTAAGCTCACAGAAACCCCAAAACACATCACAAGGTACAGCACTACCCATCAGAGGGAGAAGATCTAGCTCTATGCACAAGAACAAAGGCACCAGTACCTCTAATTAGGAAACCTATACAAGGCACTGGTCCAACCCCACACTCTGTGTGAAGACGCCAAAAGTAAGATAGGAACAATGAGCCTGGAGTCTGCAGGAAGGGGACACCAAGTACAGTAAGTTAAACAAAATGAGAAGACAGAGAAATATTCACCATGTGAATGAGAAAGGTAAAAAAAAAATCCTTAAAATGAAACAAATAAAGAGGAAATAGTCTATCTGAAAAAGAATTCAGAGTAATGATAGTAAAGATGTTACAAAATCTTGGAAATAGAAAGGAGGCACAGATAAATAGAATGAAGGCACAGATCAAGAAGCTACAAAGACATAGAAGAACTAAAGAACACAAATCAATGAATAACAGTACAATAACTAAAATAAAAATACACTAGAAGGAATCAATAGCAGAATAACTGAAGCAGAGAAACAGATGAATGAGCTGGAAGAGAAATGTGGAAATAACTGAAGAAAAGCAGAATAAAGACAAAAGAATAAAAAGATGTTAAGACAGTTTGAGAGACCTCTGAAGTGATATGAAAGTCACTCGGTCATGTCTGACTCTTTCTAACCCCATGGACTATACAGTCCATGGAACTCTCCAGAATGCTGTTCCCTTCTTCAGGGGATATTTCCAACCCACGGATCAAACCCAGGTCTCCTGCACTGCAGGCAGATTCTTTACCAGCTGAGCCACCAGGGAACCCCAAGAATACTGAAGTGGGTAGCCTATCCATTCTCCAAGGGATCTTCCCAACCCAGGAATCAAACCAGGGTCTCCTTCATGGAAGGCATATTCTTTACCAGCTGAGCTACCAGGGAAACCCTCAGAGACATCTGAGACAACATTAAGCACATGAGCATTCAAATTATAGAGATTACAGAAGAAGAGGAAAAAAACACATGAGAAAATAGTTGAAGAGATTATAGTGAAGAAACATTACTAATATGGGAAAGGAAGTAGTCACCCAAGTCCAGAACCACACAGATTAAACCCAGGAGAAACACACCAAGACACATATTAATCAAACTAGCAAAAACTAAACACAGAGAAAATATACTAGCAACATCAAGGGAAAAGTAAGAAAAAAAATCTATAAGGGAATCCTTATCAGGTTAATAGCTGATCTTTAATCAGAAACTCTGCAGTTATGCATAAAGAAGTATCAGGATATATTTAAAGTGATGAAATGAAGAAATCTACAACCAAGATAACTCTCCAGCAAAGATCTGATTCAGGTTCGATGGAGAAGTCAAAAGCTTTGCAGGTAAGCTAAAGTTAAGAGAATTTAGCACCACCAAACCAACTTTATAAAAAAATGCTAAAGGAACTTCTCTAGGCAGGAAACAAAAAGACCTACAAAAACAAACCCAAAACAATAAATGCCAACTGTTGTTCAGTCACTCAGTCATGTCAGACTCTTTGCAAGTCCATGGACTGCGGCATGACAGGCTTCACAGTCCATCACCATCTCCCAGAGATTGCTCAAACTCATACCATCCAACCATCTTGTCCTCTGTCATCCCCTTCTCCTCCTGCCCTCAATCTTTCCCAGTATCTAGGCCTTATCTAATGAGCTGTCTCTTTGCATCAGGTGGTCAAAGTATTGGAGCTTCAGCATTAGTCCGTCCAATGAATATTCAGGGTTGACCTCTCCTTTAGGATTGACTGGTTTGATCCCCTTCCAGTGCAAGGGACTCTTAAGAGTCTTCTTCAATGCCACAGGTCAAAAGCATCAATTCTTTGATGCTTAGCATTCTTTATGGTCCAATTTTCACATCCATAACATGACTACTGGAAAAACCATAACTTTGACTATATGGACCTTTGTCAGCAAAGTAATGTCTCTGCTTTTGATTATGCTATTTAGGTTTTTCATAGTTTTTCTTCTAAGGAGCAAGTGTCTTAATTTAATGGCTGCAGTCACCATCTACAGTGATTTTGGAGCCCAAGAAAATAAAGTCTGTCACTGTTTCCATTGTTTCCCCATCTATTTGCCATGAAGTGATGGGACTGGATGCCATGAATATTGTTCTTTGAATGTTGAGTTTTAAGCCAGCTTTTTCCTTCTCCTCTTTCACATTCATCAAGAGTTTCTTCAGTTTCTCTTCACTTTCTCTCATAAGGGTGGTATCATCTGCATATCTGAGGTTATTGATATTTCTCCTGGCAATGTTGATTCCAGATTGTGCTTCATCCATAATATTGAAAACAGGATCATACATATCAATAATTACTTTAAATGTAAATGAATTAAATGCTTCAACCAAAAGAAACATACTGGCTGAATGGATACAAAAACAAGGCCTATATATTTGCTGTCTACAAGAGACCTACCTCAGACCTAGGGACACATTCCGACTAAAAGTGAGAGAATGCAAGGAGATATTCCATAAAGTGGAAATTTAAAAAAAGCTGGAGTAGCAATACTCATATCAGATAAAATGGAATTTAATTTTAAAAATCATTTGATTGATTGATTTATTTTATTCTTGGCTGGGCTGGGTCTTCATTGTTCCATAGGCTTTACTCTAATTTAAGTGGTGAGTGGTGGCTAGTCTTCACTGCAGTGTGCAGCCTTCTCATTGCAGTGACTTTTCTTGTTGTGGAGCATGGAATTTAGATTGTACAGGCTTCAGTACTTGCAGCTTCTTTTCTGTAGAGTACAGGCTCAATACATGTGGAGCATGGACTTAGTTTCTCTGCAGCATGTGGGAAATCCCCAGACCAGGGATTGAACACTGGAGATCAGTTCTGGGTGTTCATTGGAAGGATTGATGCTGAACCTGAAGTTCCTATACTTTGGCTACCTGATGTGAAGAGCTGACTCATTTGAAAAGACCCTGATGCTGGGAAAGATTGAGGGCAGGAGGAGAAGAGGATGACACAGGATGAGATGGTTGGATGGCATCACTGACTCAATGGACATGAGTTTGGTAAACTCTGGGAGTTGGTGAGGGACAGGGAGGCCTGGCGTGCTGTAGTCCATGGAGTTGCAAAGAGTCAGAGAGGACTGAATGACTGAACTGAACCGAACTGAACTGAATTGAACTTGATAAGGAAAAAAAAAAAAAAAAAACCTGACAAACCATTAACCACATTCATCACGAAAAAAAAAACCCAATAAAACCCAAATTAATAAAATAATGAAAAAGGAGAGGTTATAACAGACAACATAGAAATACAAAGGATCATAATCAGTTCAGTTCAGTCACTCAGTTGCGTCCGACTGTTTGCGACCCCATAAATCGCAGCACATCAGGCCTCCCTGTCCATCACTAACTCCCAGAGTTCACTCAGACTCAAGTCCATCGAGTCAGTGATGCCATCCAGCCATCTCATTCTCTGTCGTCCCCTTCTCCTCCTGCCTCCAATCCCTCTCAGCATCAGAGTCTTTTCCAGTGAGTCAGCTCTTCGCATGAGGTGGCCAAAGTACTGGAGTTTCAGCTTTAGCATCATTCCTTCCAAAGAAATCCCAAGGCTGATCTCCTTCAGAATGGACTGATTGGATCTCCTTGCAGTCCAAGGGACTCTCAAGGGTCTTCTCCAACACCACAGTTCAAAAGCATCAATTCTTCAGTGCTCAGCCTTCTTCATAGTCCAACTCTCACATCCATACATGACTACTGGAAAAACCATAGCCTTGACTAGACGGACCTCAGTCTGCAAAGTAATGTCTCTGCTTTTGAATATGCTATCTCGGTTGGTCATAACTTTTCTTCCAAGGAGTAAGCGTCTTTTAATTTCATGGCTGCACTCACCATCTGCAGTGATTTTGAAGTCCCAAAAAATAAAGTCTGCCACTGTTTCCACTGTTTCCCCATCTATTTGCCATGAAGTGATGGGACCAGATGCCATGATCTTCGTTTTCTGAATGTTGAACTTTAAGCCAACTTTTTCACTCTCCTCTTTCACTTTCATCTAGAGGCTTTTGAGTTCCTCTTCACTTTCTGCCATAAGGGTGGTGTCATCTGCATATCTGAGGTTATTGATATCTTCTGGCAATCTTGATTCCAGCTTGTGTTTCTTCAGTCCAGCATTTCTCATGATACACTCTGCATGTAAGTTAAATAAGCGGGGTGACAATATACAGCCTTGACGTACTCCTTTTCCTATTTGGAACCAGTTTGTTGTTCCATGTCCAGTTCTAACTGTTGCTTCCTGACCTGCATACAGATTTCTCAAGAGGCAGGTCGGGTGGTCTGGTATCCCCATCTCTTTCAGAATTTTCCAGTTTATTGTGATCATAATAGACTACTATGAATAACTACACTTATATGAGTATATGAGATAATATACCAATAAAATGGACACTTGGAAGAAATGGACAAATTCTTAGAAAAGTATCTATCAGAGTCTGAACTAGGAAGAAATACAAAAATGAGCAGGCCAATCACAAGCCTTGAAATAAAAACTGTCATCAAAATTCTTCCAAGAAACAAAATCCCAGAGCCACATTCTTTTACAAGTCAATTCTATCAAATGGTTAGAGAAGAGCTCACACATATCTGCTCATACTGTTCAAAAAATTACAGAGGGCAGAACATTCCCACTGAGGGAATGTTTTTCTGAGGCCACCATTACCCTGACAGCAAAACCAGTCAAAGATATCACAGAAAAAGAAAATTCCAAGCCAATATCACTAATGATCATAAATGCAAAAATCCTCAACCAAATACCAGCAAACAGAATAAAACAGCAAATTGAAAGGATCATGGAATCCTTTCATGATCAAGTGGGATTTATCCTAGGGATGCAAGGATCTTTCAATATGCACAAATCAATTAATGCGACGCACCACCTTAACAATTTGAAAGATAAAAAACCCATATGATAATCTAGATAGACATAGAAACAGTTTTCAAAAATCTTCAACACCCATTTATGATTAAACAAACAAACGAACGAAAAACCTTTCCAGAGAAAATTATTAATGATGAAAAACTGAAAGTATTCTTTTCTAAGATCAGGAAGAAGATGAAGGCACCCACTCTTATTACTATTACTCAATATAATTTGGAAGCACTAGCCATGGCAACCAGAGAAGAAAAATATAATGAAAGGAATCCAGATTGAAAAGATTTAAAACACTCACTGTTTGCAGATAACATAAACTATACATCATAAAGATGTCACTAGAAAATTACTAAAGCTTATCAATGACTAGTAAATTTGCAGGATACAAAATTAATACACAGAAATCCCTTGAATTCTTATACACTAACATGAAATGTCAGAAAGAAAAATTAAGGAAGCAATCTAATTCACCATTGCAGAAAAAACAACAAAATACCTAGGAATAAGCCTACCAAAGAGACAAAAGATCTGTATGCAGAAAACTATAATACATTGATGAAAGAAATCAAATATAACACAAACAGATGAACAGATATACCATATTCTTGAATTAGGAGAATCAGTATTGTGAAAAAGACTATAATACCCCAAACAATCAACAGATTCAGTGCAATTCACATCAAATTTCCAATGTATTTTTAGCAGAACTAGAATAAATAATTTCACAATTTTTATGGAAATGCAAAGACCCCAAAAGCCCAGTGCAATCTTGAGAAAGAACAATGAATTGGGGGAATCAAGCTTCCTGATTTCAGACTATACTACAAAGCTACAGTCATCAAGACAGTATGTTATTGTCACAAAAGGAAAAATGTAGGCCAACGGAACAAGATAGAAATCTTCAGAGATAAACTCAAGCACCTATGGGTTTTGACAAAAGGCAAGAATGGAGAAAATGCAGCCTCTTTAGACAAACTGGACAGATACATGTAAAAGAATAAAATTAGGACACTTCCTAACACCATACATAAAAATGAGCTCAAAGCAGATGAAAGAGTTAAATGTAAGGCCAGAAACTATAAAAATCTTAGATAAAAACAGAGAGAGAAAACCCCTTAACATAAATTGCAGCAAGATTCTTTTTGACCCACCTCATAGAGTAATGGAAATGAAAGCAGCAGGAAACAAATGGGACCTAATTAAACTTGAAAGCTTTTGCAGAGCAAAATAAACAGTAGACAAGATTAAAAGACAACTCTCAGAATGGCAGATAATTGCAAACAAAGCAACTGACAAAGGATTAATCTCCATAATATATAAGCCTCTCATACAGCTCAAAATCAGGAAAACAAATAGCCCAATAAAAAACGGGCAGAAAAACCTAAACAGACATTGCTAAAAAGAAGACATACAGATGGCCAATAAACACATGAAAGATACTTCACATCCCTAATAACTAGTGAAACGCGAAACTACAGTGAAGTATCACCTCAAACCAGTCAGAACAACCATCATCAAAAAAAAAAAAAAACCCTACAAATAATAAATGCTGGAGAGGATGTAGAGAAAGGGGAACCCTGGTACACTATTGGTGGGAATGTAAACTGATACAGCCACTGTAGAGAACAGCAAGGAGACTCCTTAAGAAATTAGGAATAAAGCTACAATACGAATCAGCAATCCTACTACTGTGCGTATACCCTGAGAAAACCATAATCCAAAAGACACATGTACTCCAGTGTCCATAGCCGTTCTGTTTACAATCGCCAAGACATAGAAGGAACCTAGATGTCTATTGACAGATAAATGGATAAAGAAGTTGTGGTACACATATATAATGGAGTATTACTCAACTGTATAGAAGAATGAATCTGTCCATTAAATTTAGGTAGATGAACCTAGAACCTGTTATACAGATTAAAATATGTCAGAAAGACAAAAACAAATATTGTATATTAACACGTATATATGGACTCTAGAAAAATGGTACTGATGATCCTGTTTGCAGGACAGGAATAGAGATACTGATGTAGAAAATGGACTTGTGGACACAATGGAGGAAGTAAAGGGGGGAACAAGTTGAAAGAGCAATGACATATATATACTACCATATGTAATAGAAGCTGCTATATAACACAGCTCAGTCTGGTACTCTGTGAGAACCTAGACAGGTGGCATGGCGGTGGGTGGGAGGCAGGCTCAAGAAGGAGGGGGGTATATATATATATACTTACGTCTGACTTGCATTTTTGTATGGCAGAAAACACTACAACATTATAAAGCAATTATCCTCCAATTAAAAATAACAAATAAATTGAGTTGTTTATAAATTCAGTTTAGATTAATACTTTCCATAGAGAGAGATATCACACACACACACATATTTAATGTGTACACAGGCAAAACCAGAGATCTCATGGCTTCTCTTAAAAGAAAAACATAAGTGACTTCATCGGTTTTCCAGTTGGCTAAGACTCTGAGCTCCCAATGCAGGGGGCTTAGGTTTAATCCCTGGTCAAGGGAGCTAGATCCCACATGCCACAGCTAAGACATCACATGCCACAGCTGAGAGTTTTCATGCTGTTATTAACGATCCTGCATGGCATATCTAAAGATCTCTCATGCCCCAAGTAAGGCCTGTCACAGTCAAATAAATATAAAAAACCCTAGTTATGAATCAAGTATTTCAATACAAACTTACTAGTTTAAGAACAGTTGGAATACATTAAAGTTGCTTGCTCAGATGACTAATGTTTTACTATTAGTAACCCAATTCATTTCTTCTATTAGGTTCAACTAATATTTCCTGAAGGGCAGATTCATATGCCTTGTCTTATAATACCATGAGGGGAAGAAGCATTCCTTAGTGGAACAGGCCTGCCTGGCAATATAATTAAATTGTTATTGGGTCCAAGCTCTCTCTGCTTGCCACATGAGAGACAATAATTCCTAGGGAGAAGGTGTCAAGGCAAGGAATATGACTTATTCAGAAAGCTGCTGACTGAGAAGACAGCAGACTAATGTCTCAAAATAACTATCTTGTGGTCTGGATGCCAGTTTCTTTTACGGATCAGAGATGGGGGAGGTTAGGAAACAAAGTAAAAACTCCATTTAATCTTGCAACTAACTCCTAGAATGGCAGGGGAATGTGTATATTTCTTCCTTCTTACCATTTACAGGTGGACAGTGTTCTGAATAAAGGCATTTCAGCTTAACAGTCAGGGAGAGGGGCAGGATTCTCTGAGGAAAACCATCATGCATGATTATAATAACAAAAGTGGCCAAAGAAACAGATCTAGCATGGAAAAGTCAACGTTTTTTCTGTTATAAAAACAAATATCTTATATAAAGCCCAAATGAAATATCAATTTTTACCCTTTCATCTAAATTCTATCAACATTTACCCTCAGCTTTATTAGAATCAAAATAGGATTCTAGAACAGGAAGGGTTCTAGAAGCTTTTCTTTCTTTTTATTCCCTTTCAATTTTACCTATTTTTACATAAAAGGCTCTGGGATCCCCAGAGTGGATTTGAGCCAAGGGATTCAGAACTTTTGGCTGAAATGTGGCCCCCCTCAATTTTGATCAGTTATCATAATATAAGCATTTTTAGTTCTTTAAATACATATATTTTTTAAAGTGGAGTAAATGGAGTGGAATATTTTGGCCTTTAATAATGAACACCATCATGGGGTCCCTTGTGGCCAATTTAACCTTATGTAGTATAATATCAAACCTTGTGTTTTAATTACATAAACATCTATTTTATTTATTTCATTTTGAATAACCATCTAAAGATTTATTTATTAATTTGAGATAAATCCTTTTAAATTTTCTATCTTGTTGTAAAAAGTATCTAGACTTTTCTCACAGGTTTTTTTTCCCTATTAGTATTAGTTATTCTAGTGTTTTTCTGAGGGAAGCAGAGGCCACAAATAAGGCTTCCCAAACATGTTTCTCTTTGATTTAAACTAAGGAAGTTCTTAGATTTTTGTTGTTGGTGTTCAGTTGCTAAGTTATGTCTGACTCAGATTGACCATCAGGTATATTTCTTTTTTCCACCTTTAATTTTCGTTTTTTATAGGTACCAATAAAATAGCTATTTGTAATAATAATACTCAAGAAATTCTCTAATTTATTCATTTCTTCAATTTCAGTTCAGTCACTCAGCTGTGTCCGATTCTTTGCGATCCCATGGACTGCAGTAGGCCAGGCCTCTGTCCATCACCAGCTCCCGGAATTTACTCAGACTCATGTCCATCCAGTCAGTGATGCAATCAAGCCATCTCATCTTCTGTCATCCCCTTCTCCTCCTGCCTTCAATCTTTCCCAGCATCAGGATCTTTTCAAATGAATCAGCCCTTTACATCAGGTGGCCAAAGTATTGGAGTTTTAGCTTTAACATCAGTCCTTCCAATGAATATTCAGAACTGATCGCCTTTAGGATTGAGTGGTTTGATCTCCTTGCAGCCTAAAGTACTCTCAAGAGTCTTCTCCAACACCACAGTTCAAAAACATCAATTCTTCTGTGCTCAGCTTTCTTTATGGTCCAACTCTCACACCTATGCATGACTACTGGAAAAATCATAGCCTTGACTAGATGGACCTTTGTGGGCAAAGTAATGTCTCTGCTTTTTAATATGCAGTCTAGGTCATAACTTTCCTTCTAAGGAGTCTTTTAATTTCATGGCTGCAGTCACCATCTGCAATGATTTTGGAGCCCCCTGAAAATAAAGTCTGATACTGTTTCCACTGTTTCTCCATCTATTTGCCATGAAGTGATGAGACTGGATGCCATGATCTTAGTTTTCTGAATGTTGAACTTTAAGCCAACTTTTTCACTCTCTTTCACTGTTATCAAGATAGCCTCTCGACAGTGTTCTTCTTCACTTTCTGCCATAAGGGTGGTGTCATCTTCATATCTGAGGTTATTGATATTTCCTCTGGCAATCTTGATTCCAGCTTGTGCTTCAATGTACAAGATACATCATTTGGCCATTAATGAAATATATTAATAGTGCGTCAAATCAATAAGATGCAAGAGAATTCCCCATAAAAGAATGAGAGGGGATGACACCTAAATAAGATCTAGGGAGTTNACTTTAAGCCAACTTTTTCACTCTCTTTCACTGTTATCAAGATAGCCTCTCGACAGTGTTCTTCTTCACTTTCTGCCATAAGGGTGGTGTCATCTTCATATCTGAGGTTATTGATATTTCCTCTGGCAATCTTGATTCCAGCTTGTGCTTCAATGTACAAGATACATCATTTGGCCATTAATGAAATATATTAATAGTGCGTCAAATCAATAAGATGCAAGAGAATTCCCCATAAAAGAATGAGAGGGGATGACACCTAAATAAGATCTAGGGAGTTTACTCTCAAAAATAGCATAGTAGAGATCAAGTTTTCAAAACCCACATACACACTCACAGAATACCTTAAAATGAGCATGTAAAGCATACACCTCAAAGGCATAGGAAGACAAAAGCAAGTTCCCCCCTAAAATGCTTTACTTAATGTCAGAATTCTGAAAATATATTTTTATCAAGCCAGCTTTTGAGACTTAACTGCCTGTGCAATAAAAGAATCCCCTTATTTTTAAGGTGAGATTTCTTTTAATTCCCAATTAAGTAAGTATTTTAAGTTTTGTACGTACATAAAAAGCTGGGCTGGAAGAAGCACAAGCTGGAATCAAGATTGCCAGGAGAAATATCAATAACCTCAGATA
>SJYA01005367.1:0-23771 GCA_006410615.1 Neotragus moschatus
TTTGTGCGGACGAGCCTCATCGGTGTGCAGGGCCAGGCGTCTGAGTGAGTGGTTGAGGCCCTGCCCCTTCCTCGTCCTCATCACCCTCACCTCTGTCTCCAGGGCCTGACTTCTGCTTCCTGTCTGGACCCTCTCCTGCCCTTCCCCCAAGGGCGGCCGGGGCTGCCCCTGAGACACACAGGTGTCCACGTGCACGGGTGTCCCGGGGCTGTGGGACCAGTGGCACAAAGTTGAGTCCTTGAAACAACGGACTGGAGGCCAGACGTGAAAATCACGGTGCTGGCAGCGTTCCTGCCCCTCAGGGCCCGGGGGGACCCTCCCCGCCTCCCCGCCTCCCCGCCTCCCCCAGCTCCTGCGGCTCCAGGCGGCCCTGGGCCTGTGGCTGCATCACCCCCTCTGCCTCTCTCTCTTCGTTCTTGGGTCCTGTCTCCTGTTTCTCGTAAGGATAACCCAGGATCATCTCTTCACACCAGCATCCTTGACTGGATCCCGTCTAAAAAGGTCTTATTTCCAAGTGAGGTTACCTTCTGAGGGTCCAGATAGACGTGGATTGGGGGGGGCACTATTCAACCCAGTACACCCTCCACTTCTCTTCAGAAAGCCCTTTGAAGCTCTGGATCTGACCTTCAAGGCCCCCTGAGACCCAGGCCTCGCTGACTCGCATTTCAGGGGCCACTGCTCTGACCATCCACTGGCCCCTAGTCTTGTCTGCCATCCTGGGGGGTGGGCGGGGGGCGGCACCCTTCCTTGTGCAAGCCTCCCCACCCCATCTGGGGCATTGTGAGCCAGGCCTGTCTGGTCACCTCCAGGTCCCCACCACCTGGCCCCAGGCAGCCCAGAGGAGGAGGGAGGTGACCTTCAGAGAGTGGTCAGCAGCATAGGTATGTTCTCGGCCTTTTGTTAAGGCATCAGTACCCAGGAGTCAGTGTGGAGAAAAGACCTGTTACTGGGCCAGAAGCTGCCCCTGGGTCCATCACGAGATGTTTGTCCCTAGCGCCCCATTGGCCCTGAAATCCTGTTTCATTCTTGTCTGGCACCTCGGACAAACCTAAGCCTCCAAGACGAAGTCTCGGTTGCCGCTCTGCCATCACGTGTCCTGCCAGCCGCTCTGTTCTGTAACTCAAGGGTCTGTCTGCCCCAGAGCCTCTACCGCCTGCACAGCAGAAGCAGGTTGAAGCTGGGCTGGGCCACGATGCTCACGGTAGAAACCAGACCTTAGTTCCCCAAAGCGTGCTGCCCCCAAGGCTTCACCTCAAACTTCACCAGCACTGATGGGCTTTCCACGTGCCCTGGTTAGTGGAACTCCCAGCACAAGACGGTTGCCTCCGTCTCTGGGGAGACTGCCACATCTCAACAGACAGCTGGGCCCCATGTGGCTTAGACATGTCCTGAGCTTGCCAAGGGTCTGTGCTGCAATTGCTGTGGGTCTGAGCTGGTCTATTACCCTCCCTTAACCCAGAAGGTTGACAGGGCCCAGTGCCATTGATTTACAACCAAAGCCCCAACAGCCTCTCTCATTTACTCAACAAGTACTTTCTAAACGTCTTTCCTGTGTCAGATCTGGGTCTTCGACCTTTTGTTTAATGAACATTCTGGTGGCTATTCTTTATTTCTTTTCTTTTGTCATAATTTCAGGCTTAAGGAAAAGTCACGAAAAGTATAAACTTCCTCTGTGTCCTTCACCCAGTTTGCCCAAATATTAACATGTTATGACGCCTACTTTCTCCTGTTTGTTTTTTACTTTTTTCCTTCTAAATTCTTTGGGAGTCAGTTGCAAACACGATGTTCCTTTACCCCTAAATAATGCAGTGTTTTTCCTGAAACCAGGACATCGCTTGCATGACCACAGCACAACTGTCAAAATCAGGAAACTAACACTGATAGAATTGTTTTCTGCAGATCTTAGGTCCTGCTAATCTCCCCAGTGATCCCCGCTTTAGCCAAAGAAAATCCCAGACCCCATATCATCACTTGCCTATCTTTCAAGTCTCATCTCTTTGATCTGAGGCAGTTCCTTGGTCTCTTTAGGACACTTACTTTTTTGAGGAATACAGGCTTATTATGTTCAAGGTGTCGTAACCTACCCTAAGGGTTTCTTTTTCTCATAATAGCTCCCTCTTAAGTTTCGAGTCCGTCTGAAAGTTTCATAGTTTGCTGTTCCTTTAGTACTGTGAGCAGAAGTTGCCTCCCCCCACTCCCTCCCTCCCTTCGTTCCTTCCCGTTTTTCCTCTGCCTGACTTTCCTGAGTACACGTGTGCTCTGTGCCATGTTGTGTAAGGAGTTCTGAGAGACTGCAGTGTGGAGGGATTGAGCCTGCCTGCAGCTGTCACGGCCTGTCTCACAGGGGAAGGGGCATTTAAGGTGGGGTTTTGAAGGCTGCTCAGGAGCACCTCTTCCAGAAACTGTGATCAGCTGCGTCTGTCACAGCCTTTCCTGCTCCTGGGTGTCTGCCTCTGGCCCGAGCGAGCATCCTTGAGGGCGGAATCTACTTTATCCTCAGGTCTTCATCACTGGGCGGGGATTGTCTGCCGAGTGAGGGAGGGAAGGGTCTTCATTTGAAATGTGCGCTTGGAAATGTGTGATCTAACATGCACTTTGTCTTTTCCAGCTTGGAAAATGTGATTTTCCTCAGTGAAGAAGAGAAGTCTTTCTTTAGCCGCGAAGGACGCTTTTCTGAGGAGGCGGCCAGGCAGCTGCTGAGAAGGACGTCCATCACGAATGTCTGCACGGTGTACAGCCTGGGTAGGTGGAGGGACGTGCGGTGCTCCTCCCACCCCTCAGGACGGCCCCGGGGACCCCTCAGGACCTGCAGCTGGCTGCACCTTGTCTGTCAGTCACTCGGTCTTGTCTGACTCTTTGGGACCACATGGACTGTAGCCCGCCAGCCCCCCGTCCATGGGGTTCTCCAGGCAAGAACACTGGAGTGGGTTGCCACACCCTCCTCCAGGGGATCTTCCCGACCCGGGCATGGAACTTGGGTCTCTTGCACCGCAGGCAGATTCTTTACCGTCTGAGCCACAGGGACGTGTCCTACAGCCTGTGGTTTAGAACAGTGTTCTTAGGGCAGGCTCCCGGAAAGGCCTTGAAGGGCGCAGCACTTGTCCCCGGGTGACACCCCTCAGCCTGTTCCGTCCGCACTGCTCTGTGAGGCTGGACTGTCCACTCTGCAGAGTGCGGCACGGCTCCAGCTTCGTCCACTGTTCACGGCGGCAACCCCACTCCGCTGCCCGTAAGGAGTCTTCCGCCTCCTCCGTCATTCACGGTATCGAAGGCCAGCCCCTGGGCACTTACAGGTGGCCAGACAGATGCTGGCACTGCCTTCAAGGCAGGTGGGGGTGACAGGAGAGACAGAGAGAAGGAGCAGGATAAGGGGCTGGGGGATGCAGGAAAGTGGGGCCCGAGCCTCCCAGCTGCCCCGGGGATGGGTCTCAGCTGAGCCGCTGCTCCATTGACTTTAGGCACCAGCCTAAGACCGCCTGCTCCGCTGGGGCTGCGGGAGCGAGGGGGCCTAGGACTGTGGTACGAACAGTAGAGGGAGGAGGTGAGTCGGCACCCACAGCTGGAGGTCACGGTCAAAGGGGACGGTGCGGGACAGGCCTGCCCGCTGGAGGTCACGGGCAGAGGGGATGGTGCGGAACAGGCCTACCCGCCGCTCCCCGGGCCCTGGGGATGCAACGTTCCAGCTCATCTGTTCCTCCTGCGGGAGGGAAATAAATGTACATGTTTGGACACATCCCCACAGTTATGTGTACACATACGCGTGCATACTCACGAGTACACACAGACACACCCAAACACACACCTACGCACGTGTTTGTGTCCGTGCTCATGGGAACANAGAAAAGTAGAGGGAGGAGGTGAGTCGGCAGCCACAGCTGGAGGTCACGGTCAAAGGGGATGGTGCGGGACAGGCCTGCCCGCTGGAGGTCACGGGCAGAGGGGATGGTGCGGAACAGGCCTGCCTGCCGCTCCCTGGGCCCTGGGGATGCAACGTTCCAGCTCATCTGTTCCTCCTGTGGGAGGGAAATAAATGTACATGTTTGGACACATCCCCACAGTTATGTGTACACATACGCGTGCATACTCACNCGAACAGTAGAGGGAGGAGGTGAGTCGGCACCCACAGCTGGAGGTCACGGTCAAAGGGGACGGTGCGGGACAGGCCTGCCCGCTGGAGGTCACGGGCAGAGGGGATGGTGCGGAACAGGCCTACCCGCCGCTCCCCGGGCCCTGGGGATGCAACGTTCCAGCTCATCTGTTCCTCCTGCGGGAGGGAAATAAATGTACATGTTTGGACACATCCCCACAGTTATGTGTACACATACGCGTGCATACTCACGAGTACACACAGACACACCCAAACACACACCTACGCACGTGTTTGTGTCCGTGCTCATGGGAACACACATGCACTCACACATATACCTACACACCCACACTTGAGCACACGCACACACACACGTGTACACACACACGAGCATGTGTTCATGCGTGTCTTTCCCGCCTGCCTCCTGACGCGTGTTATAAGAGTTTTCTCACCAACGTCAGGTTTAAACTAATGGACGTCTCCTCCTTTGCTCTTGGAGTTCAGTCGCCCGGTCGTGTCTGACTCTCTGTGACCCCGTGGACTCCAGCACGCCAGGCTTCCCTGTCCCTCACCGTCACCCTGAGTTTGCACAAACTCATGTCCATTGAGTCGGTGATGCCGTCCAACCATCTCATCCTCTCGTCCCCTTCTCCTCCTGCCCTCAGTCTTTCCAGCATCAGTGTCTTTTCCAGTGAGTTGGCTCTTCACATCAAGTGGCCAAAGTATTGGAGTTTCAGCTTCAGCATCAGTCCTTCCAATGAATAGTCGGGGTTGATTTTCTTTAGGATTGACTAGTTTGATCACCTTGCAGTGTAAGGGACTCTTAAGAGTTTTTTCCAGCATCACAATTCAAAAGCATTAATTCTTTGGCACTCAGCCTTCTTTACAGTCCAGCTCTCACATCCGCACATGACTACTGGAAAACCCGTCGCTTTGCCTAGATCGATCTTTGTCGGCAAACTAATGTCTCTGCTTTTTAATATGCTGTCTAGGTTGCCATTGCTTTTATTTCAAGAAGCAAACGTCTTCTAATTTCATGGCTGCAGTCACCATCTGCGGTGATTTTGGAGCCCAAGACAATAAAGTCTGTCACTGTTTCCGCTTTTTCCCGTTCTATTTGCCACAAATTATTTGGCCTGGAGGCTATGATCTTCGTTTTTTGAATGTTGAGTTCTAAGCCAGCTTTTTCACTCTCCTCTTTCACCCTCATCAAGAGGCTCTTTAGTCCCTCTTCGCTTTCTGCCTTTAGAGTGGTACNCCGCTTTTTCCCGTTCTATTTGCCACAAATTATTTGGCCTGGAGGCTATGATCTTCGTTTTTTGAATGTTGAGTTCTAAGCCAGCTTTTTCACTCTCCTCTTTCACCCTCATCAAGAGGCTCTTTAGTCCCTCTTCGCTTTCTGCCTTTAGAGTGGTACTATCTGCGGATCTGAGGTTGCTGATATTTTCGGCCATCTTGATGCCAGCTTGTGAGTCACCCAGCCCAGCATTTCGCATGACGCACTCTGCATACAAGTCAAATGAGAACTGAGGCCTCGGCGGATCAGCCCTCAGCCGGCCTGGCCCACAGCTTCTTCCTTGCTTAGGGAGCTGCTTGGGGGGCCTCGCGTGCTGCGGTGGGGTCCTCTCCGCTGGATGCCTCACGGCTGACAGCGCTTCACACTCCCCTGACTTTACGCAGTGCTTCCTCTCACTTGGTCTCCATGGCAGCCAGGAGGTGGGGGCTGAGGCGTGGGAGAGCGCTGGTGGTAGGGTGAGGGGGTGCAAGTCCAGCTCTGCCGCTCAGCCCCAGGGCAAGCCGGCGGCATCGGGGGAGCGCGTCCCCTGCTCCCAGAGAGTGGGCAGCAGGAGGAGGCTGCCTCTTGGCGGGGGTGGAGCCCTGCGGGGGCAGGGGCGCATCCTGGAAGGTGCAGCTTCTTGGCTGATGCCCCCTGCCTCGGGCCGGATTGTGTCCCCGCTCAGCGCTGATATCAGGGGTGTTACCATCCTAGAGCTGCCCCCCGACTCGGCCCCAACCCAGAGGGCGCTGGTCCCAGGGTGATGCCGGCCTTCTCTCTGACTTTTCAGACACGTCAGAAGAAGCTGAGACACAGCAGCAGCAGGAGGAACAAGGTATGTCCTTCCCACATGGCCTGGGAGCCCTCGGGGCGTGGGGCTGGGCCTCGGGGTGACGCAGGGCAGAGTGACGAGAGCTGGGCATGGGTAGGCACAGGTCACAACCTCTCTCCTCTGTGGGGAAGGGCTGGTGACATGCAGTCTGGCCTTGGGGGGAGGTTGGGTGAAGTGGAGGTGAGGCTCCCCACCTCACTGTCCCCAGTGGAGGTGAGGTGACCTCGCCATTGCCTGGCCCATTCCTGCAATGGCCTGAAAGTGACAAAGTCGCTCAGCCATGTCCGGCTCTTTGAGACCCCATAGACTAGAGTCCATGGGATTCTCCAGACCAGATTACTGGAGTGGGGAACCTTTCCCTTCTCCAGGGGATCTTCCCAACCCAGGGATGGAACCCAGGTCTCCCACACCACAGGCGGATTCTTTACCAGTTCGGCCACCAGGGAAGCCCGAGAATACTGGAGGAGTGGGTAGCCTTTCCCTCCTCCAGGGCATCTTCTGAACCTAGGGATCCATCCCAGGCCTCCCGCATTGCAGGCAGATCCTGAGCCATAAGGGATGAGCTTACGCCTGACTCTGGGTTTCTTTCTTCCTTTCTTTCTTTTTTAATTTATTTATTTGGCTTGCAAACTCTTAGTTGGGGCAGGTGGGAGCTCGTTCCCTGACCAGGGAGCGAGCCCAGGCTCCCTGTATTTGGGATGCCAAGACTTAGCCACTGGACCACCAGGAAGTCCCTGGATTTCTTTCATTTAACCCAGAGCAGCTGACTTTCCCCATGAGCTGCTTGGAGGAGGGCAGTGGATGGAGAGGGCGTTACTGTGGAGTCTTATGTTGGAAAAGTCCCTGGAGGACCTGCTCTTGCCCACGCGCGCATCTCCACCACAGCAGAGAGTCTGCTTCAGGGACAGCCTGGGGACGCACAAGCCGAGGACCCTTTGAGATTTCCTGGGAATGGGATCTATCCATGCGCAAACACAGAAGGGCCCCTTGGAGGAGGGCCGGAAGCAGCCCCTGGGTCCCAGGGCTATCCCAGGGCCCTCCATGCTCCCCGCATTTCTGCAGGCTGCCTTCGGGAGACCTCAGCTGTCAGGGCAGGGTAACAGGGATAATGCAGGAAGACGCCCTGGGGAGACCACACCCTCCGATGGACGTAGGCGTTTCTTAGCCATCAAGTACACGGTTGTACGTCTGCTGCTCAACCGTATTTAATTTTTTTTTTAATTCCTAGCCTTTACAGACTAATAGCTCTGAACACACTTTTTACAAGCGAACTTGAAACAGAAGAGTCTTTACTTCCCGCTTCTTTCCTTCCAAATTCCCCTTCAAAGCCTGTGTTTTCCTAACAGGAAACGTACCTTGTTTGCTCCTCAAGGCTGGACATGCCTCTGGGTGCTGAGTCCATCCAAGGCCAACAGGCCCTCAGCAGGCAGGACAGGCGTGGGCAGCTCCTGTCCCAGACTCTTCAGCAGTTGTTTTTAACCCTTTAGTAACCAAATTCCCAAACCGCAGACGAGCGGGACCCCGGGGTCTGGGAGCCTTTCCCAGGGTTTCCCATCAGAGGGGCCTCCGTGCTAAGGTCGGGCAGGTGGACGCAGACTCCACTGTCATTTCCGAGGGCGCTTTGGAGCTCATGGTGGTCAGTAGCTCTGGCTGGCTACAGCTTGATGTCTTGGGGGTTCCTGCATACGGCCGAGGGGACAGGACTATGGTGAGGCACGTTAGTTAGTAGAAGCTTGGCTAACCTCCGTGTCCTCCCAGAAAGTCACCCCTACAGCCCTGCAGTGTGCCTAGCAGTCCACGGCAGCCTCAGATGCCCAGGGCAGCCTTATGGGGGAGGCGACAGGGACGCTGCAGCCAGGGGAGGTACGCTCCCGGCCCTGCCTGGACTCAGATCCCACTCTCACCCATACGGGCATTTTGGTCATTTGCAGAAATGTCCCGGCCTTGCCTGAACCCAGAGCCACAGGAGATCCTGCAGATGGTGAAGAATGTTCTAGAACAATGCAAGTCCTGCCAGGGCTGCCCCAAGGAACCAAGGTCCCCCAGTGTCCGCAGGGCGTCCAGTGGTGCAGGTCTGCCAGACACCGAGCAGCCCTCCTGCCTGGACGCAGGAGATGACTGGGCCGACCTGGAGACCTTGGGCTCTCAGCTGCTGTTCCTGGATGCACCTGGGTTCCAGGCCGGTTTCCAGGGCCTGTACGACCTCTCCCCTCCCACACTGAGTGGCGTGTTCGGCGGCTTCACCGACGAGGAGGAGCTGGTCAGGCGGCTGGCTGAAGCCCGTGGTGTGGCCAAAAAAGCCGGGTTGCCCATGGCCCTGGCCAGGCTCTGCTTCCTGCTGGGACGGCTGTGCGTGCGGCAGCTGAAGCTGTCCCAGGCCCGCGTGTACTTCGAGGAAGCCCTGGGGGTGCTCGGAGGCCGCTTCGGGGACCTGGTCCTGGTGGCGGCCGTGTACACCAGCCTGGCCTCAGTCCACCTGCGGCAGAAGAACAAGGAGAAGTGTGCCCAGGTGGTGCCCAAGGCCTTGGCCCTGCTCCTGGGGACGCCCGGCCACGTCGGCAGCTCTGAGGCCGATTCCGGCCTCCTGACCCTGGCCCTGCGGAGGGCCATCGGCGGCCGCAGCCCTCAGGCCGAGGCCCGGGCCTGCTTCTTGCTGGCCAAGCACCACGCCCGCCTCAAGCAGCCGGAGGAGGCCCTGCCCTTCCTGGAGAGGCTGCTGCTGCTGCTCCCCGGGGCGGGGGGGACCCCGGGCGCCTCCTGGCCCATGGACTGCTACCTGCTGCTGGCGGGCACCTACAGCCAAAGGTGCTTGCCGCACCTGGCGCTGAGCTGCATCAGGGTGGCCTCGCTGCGGGCACGGGGCTCGCTGGGCAGCGCGCTCCAGTGTGCGGACCTGGTCCTGCAGAGCAGCCCACGGCTCCCCCTCCTGCCCGCCCAGCTTGCTCACTACCTCCGGCGGGCGCTGGCCTCCCCAGCCTCTGGCTCCGGGCAGGCCCTACGTGGCCCCGTCTATGCCAGCCTGGCCCAGCTGTACAGCCAGCACGGGTGGCAGGGCAGGGCCATCGCCTTCATGGTGCAGGCCGTGGAGACAGACGCCCGGCTGGACAGCCGCACCGTCGTGGACCGCCTGGTGGCTCTGGCCTGGCTGCACGTCCTCCACAGGCAAAGCCCGGTAGCCCTTGGCATTCTGGAGTCCCTCCTGGAGACGGCAGTGGCCACCCCGGACCAGGAGGGTCTGATTGCCAACATGACTGCCATCGCCCTGAAGAGGACCGGCAGGACTCGGCAGGCAGCCGAGGGCTACTACTGCGCCCTGAGGGTGGCCCGGCGCCTGGGCCGCCCACGGAATGAGGCACTGGTCCTGGCCAACTTCGGGGCCCTGTGTCTGCAGGCTGGCGCCAGTGGGCTGGCCCAGCATTACCTCCTGGAGGCCGTGAAGCTCTTCTCGCGGCTGCCTGGCAGGGAGGGCGGCCCGGACTTCACCCGGGTGCTGCTACGGCTAGGAGACCTGTGCACCCGCAGGGCACTCGCCCGGCAGGCCAAGTGCTACTACGAGTGGGCCTTTCTGGTTGCCGTGGAGATGGACCATTGGGAGAGTAAGTGTCGGGCAGGCGGGCTGCCGGGGAAGCAAGGGCTCTTTGCATTTCTGTTCAGAGCGTCCTGGGGGTTGCAAATCAGAGGCAAGCGGTTGCTTCTCCACCGAGAAGGCCGAGTGGTGGGAACCAGCAGGTGCTTTGAGGTGCCCCATGCTGGGCCAGATGTCCCCACGGCAACCAGCTCATCCCGGATTGCCTGGGACCGTCCCACTTTCTGCACTGAAAGTCTTGAGGCCGGGAATCCTGGCAGTCTTGGGCAGACAGGCAGGGGTGACCCCAGACGCAGCCCGGGCCAGGCAGGGGGCAGCCAAGCCAAAGCGGCCACGTGGGCCTTGCACACCGGGTGCTTTGCTGGGGCTGTATCCTTAGCGTCTCCCAGCAGCCGGGCACCCCAGACACCTCCCCCAGCCCAGGGCGTGCGGGGCAGCTGCTCCATCCAAAGGCAGCTGCTGCGAGTGGCAGGCTCTGGGCGGGAGTCCACCAGCAAACATGCCCAAGTGGTCCTCACGGGGGCTGTGGCCAAGCCACAGGAAACAGGTGCTCGGGCCACAAGAGCCACAGAGGCAGGTGCTCAGCTTGGTGGTGGGGCGGCTCCAGGCCCCAGCTGGTAGGGGGCCGGCTGTTTAGTCTGGGACCCGAGGGATGAGAAGACTTTAGCCAAGTATGGAAGAGGGCCTGGCAGGAGGTGCAGCAGCCTGTGCAAAGGCCCTGGGGTGAGTGACTGGGCCCTGCAGGGCGGTGCCAAGTTTGGAGTGAATGGCTCAGGTGATGGGCGGTGGGAGCCTCAGGTGGGAAGCAGACCCCAGGCTGCGGTTTGGCATTTTCCTGAGAGCACTGGAGCGCCACTGAGGGATGTAGGTTCTGTTCAGTGAGGCTGGAAGGGGAACCCCCTGGACCTCCAGGAGGAGCCAGGAGCTGGGTCCCCCGACCTGCCCTGCAGCTTCGGGCAGGTGCAGGCGGTGGTCACCAAGGGCACACAGCCGTCCGCTGGCCTCTCAGAAATGTTCTGTGGTGCCCCCATGCCCCCAACCCAGGCACTGGGGGACTCAGACTTGGAAATGCAAAGCTGGGGGACCCAGGAGGTCCTGCAGGGAGTCAGGGGTCTGCCCCTCCGCCATATGGAACGGGGAGGGGACTGAGGGCAGTGCTGACCCCCAGGGTCACCCATCCTTATGCTGGCTCCGTTTCCAGTCCGTTTCATTAGTGTGTGTCTTTCTAGGGTTTGTTTCATCTAGGTCGCCTCATTTGCTGGCCTACAGTGGCTCACGGCTTCCCCCTTTTTCCCCCGTGAGATCCGCGGTGAAGTCCCATCTGTCCCTCCTGGTTTTGGTCATCTTCGGCTACCTCCTTTCTTTTCTTGGTCAGTCTGGCTAAAATGCTGTCCCTTTTGTCAACCTTTTCAAAGAACTGTGGCTTGGTCTCACTGTTCTTCTCTGTTTTCTGTTCTCTACTTTACTATCTTACCATCTCCTCTCGAGCTTTGATTTTGCCTTTCTTTTGCTTGTCTTGGATCGAGTTAACTTTTTCCAGTTTCCTAAGGGTGATCTTTGGTTTTTTGATCTGAAATCTGTATTCTTTTTCGGTTGCTTGTCTTTTGCAAAACTTAGCTATTCGATCGAGCCGGTCTCAGTTGCCGCATGCAGGATTTATGTCCCTGACCAAGGACTGAGCCCAGGTCCCCGCAGTGGGAGCGCAGAGCCTTAGCCACTGGACCACCAAGGCAGTCCCCAGCTTCCCTCTTTGACCCACTGGTGATTTGGCGGTGGTGGTTTAGCTGCTAAGTCGCGTCTGACTCTGGCGACCGACCCCAAGGACTGTCGCCTGCCTGGCTCCTCCGTCCGTGGGATTCTCCAGGCAAGAATACTGGAGTGGGCTGCCATTTCCTTCTCCAGGGGATCCTTCTGACCCAGGAATCAAACCCGGGTCTCTGCGCTGCTGGCAGATTCTCTACCGACTGAGCTACAAGGGAAGCCCAGTGGTTTAGGACGTGCTATTCATTTCTACAGATACTTGCTACTGATTTCCGACTTCATTCATTGCTCCGGGAAGGTATGGCTCGTATGCTTTTGGCCCTTTATGTTTACGGAGGACGGTTCTGAGAGGCAGCCTCTAGTCTGTCTTGGAGAACATCCCGTGGGCACGTGGAGGACGCCACGTTCTGCCGTCTCTGGGGGCGTGCTCTGCGCTCTGTTAGGTCTGGTTGGCTCGCGGTGTCCACTCAAGTCTTCTCTTGGCTTGTTCACCGCCGGGCCATTTTCAGCAGTGTTAAGTTCCCAATTGTTTCCGTTCCTCTGGCTTTAGAACAGGCGAGTAAGGCTATGGGCTTGGAGCCCGGCTTCACAAAGGAGCATCGGCTGTGGAATGCGGGAGCCGGGTTTGAATCCCGTCTCCACCGCATGTCCTTTGCTACAGCTTTGGACTCAGCTTGCTGGTCTGCCTCGTTGGGGTGCTGGTGATCCACTTGGTGGGAGTTTAGCCCCTGTTCAGGCTTCCCCGGCAGCTCAGTTGGTAAAGAACCTGCCTGCCAATGCAGGAGACATGGGTTCGAGCCCTGGGGCAGAAAGATCCCCTGGAGGAGGAAATGGCAGCCCACTCCAGTGTTCTTGCCTGGCGAATCCCATGGACAGAGGAGCCTGGTGGGCTGCAGTCCATGGGGCTGCAGAGTTGGACGCGACTGAGCAGCTGAGCGTGCTCGCATGCAGCCCCTGTCTGTCTGGCAGGAGCTTTGTGAAGCAGAAACATGCCCTGGTCCATCAGGGGAGCCCAGTCGGGACCGCCCAGCCTGGGAGTTCTCCAGTGACCAGCACTGTCCCTCGAGCGTCCGTGACGTGCCCTGCCTGGCCCCATCACGGCTGCTGGCCGGCTGTGTGACCTCGAGCCGGACACCCAGCCTGTCCCCACGTGGGGCGACCCCAGCGCACAGAGGTGGGCGTGCCACAGGGGCCGCGGGCCCTCGAAGGTCGCTGCGGTGCCTGACGGGGCCTCTCCCTCCCGTCTCCCGCCAGGCCAGCTGCTCGCTGTCCAGAGGCTGTGTCACTTCTACAGCGCGATCGTGCCCAACGAGGCCCGGTGCGTCGTCTACCACGAGTTCCAGCTCTCGCTGGCCCGCAGGGCGAACGACAAGGTGCTGGAGGGGCAGCTCCTGGAGGCCATAAGCCAGCTCTACCTGTCCCTGGGCACTGAGCGGTGAGGGCTGGCCCCGGGGCGGGGCGGGTGCAGACGCCGTCCCAGGACATCCCTCTGTCCTTGGGGGCAGTCGGGCGCTAAGCCAGCAAGCTCTGTCTTGTCCCCAAGGGCGGGGGTGAAGCGTGTGTTTCTGAGTCATGCTCCTCCCTGCCGAGGTAGCTTCTGGAAGCTGGCCCCAGCCTGCCCTGAGTGTTTTCCTGCTGGTCCAGCGCTAGGCCACGTAGTCTGCTCTCGTTTGTCCCCTCATGTGGGAGGACAGCGACCGTGTGTGCCTGGAGGGTCCTAGTCCACAGGAGACAGTGACTGTCCCGCTTGCTTCCCCAGGGCAGGGTTTCGGGGTCACCTGTGAAGCCCACCCAGAGGGTCCTGACCAGGGGTGGGGAACAGGTGGCTGGACCACACAGCTCGAAGGCTGGCAGAGTCTCATGACACCGCATTCAGCGTGGAGGCTCCTTGAGAGCAGAGACGGGGCTGATTCCCTGGGACGCAGGAGGGACGCCTCTCACCCTGGGGCCTCAGTTTCACAGCAGGACCAATGGGCCCACAACCTTGACCGAGGCTCCTCAGAGGGGGGTCCTGGGGTCAGCAGGTCCGCCTCACCTGGGTTCTGGAGGAGATGTGCACTCCTAGGCGTCCCGGGGGCTCAGTGGCACAGAACCCGCTTGTCAGTGCGGGAGACGCAAGAGAGGCAGGTTTGATCCTGGGGTCGGCAGGTCCCCTGGAGGAGGGCCTGGCACCCCCTCCAGTACTCTTTCCTGGAGAATCCTGTGGACGGGAGCCTGGCAGGCTGCAGTCCATGAGGTTGCAAAGGGCTGGACGCAGCTGAGCACACACGTGCAGGCCTCAGCCTGGACCTCCTGACCCAGCAGCTCTGGGAGCCAGGCCCTGCCATCTGTGCCTGACCAGCCCCCTGGGTGATTCTGACGATCCGTCCATGTCACAACCCCTGGCCTGGATGGGCTCTATGTTTCTGCCAGGGGCCATGATCCCTGCTGTGTCTGGAGATGACGTGGGCCTGTGTGTGTGCAGGAGGGGCAGAGACGAACTGCTCACTCCTTAAGGCCCCAGGGCCGCCTGCTTCCCTCCCGAAGGCCTCCTCACCTTTGCTGGACGAGGGCCGTGTGTTGCCCCGGTCTCCCGTCAGCCTGGACGCGCGGGCTCTGGGTCTGGCCCCCCGACACCCCAGGTCCAGGGTGGCCAGACGGGCCCCCGGGAAGAGCCCGGTCCCCTCCACGCAGGGTGTGGCCGGCCCGGGAGGCTGGCTCTGAGCACCCACCTCTAACCCCAGGGCCTACAGGTCCGCCCTGGAGTACACCAAGCGCAGCCTGGGGGTTTTCATCGACCTGCTGAAGAAGGACAAGGAGGCGCACGCCTGGCTGCAGGCGGGGAAGATCTACTACGTGCTGGGGCAGAGCGAGCTGGTGGACCTGTACCTCCAGGCGGCGCAGAACGCCGCCCTGTACACGGGGGACCCCGGCCTGGGACTGCAGCTCTTCGAGGAGGCCGGGGACATCTTCTTCAACGGGGCCTGGGATCGCGAGAAAGCCGTGTCCTTCTACCGGGTGAGCGCCGCCCCGCCCCGCGGGTCTGGGCGAGTGGGCTTCAGGGGCGACCCTCCCTCCCCAGCTCGCGCACAGGCTTAGCTTCCGGGTGGTTTGGTCAGAGACCATCCCAACCCCCAGCCCTAGCCTGGGCAGGACAGAGCCCAGCAGAGGACACGCCTCCCAGGGATCCACACAACCCTGGGAGGCAGGGCCTGCCCGCATTCCACAGAGGAGGAAACCAGCTCGGAGGGGTGCAGGGGCAGGTCCAAGGGCACTCAGCGCGTCAGACGGAGGGCCGTCCGGACCAGGGCTCACGTCTGCACGTGCCTCCCGGGGAGGGCAGCGTCTCCGCCTCTGACCAGCTCGCTTGAGGCTGGGCCCCTGGGTACAGATAAAATAGCCTCTTTGGTGTGCAGGGAGTGTTGGACCCTCTGGTCAGGCCCCCTGCACCCAGGAGGAGCAAGGGTGGTCCGAGGGCGTGCAGTGTAGCTTCACGGGCCAGGCTCACACCCTTGCTCACGCTCCAGGGGCCCCGGGGATGGCACACTGCCAAACCTGATGGTGTGGTGTGGGGGAGGGTTTCCGAGGTGGCGTTAGCGGCACTGCACCCGCCTCCCCGTGCCAGTGCAGGAGGTGTAAGAGACGTGGGTTCAGTCCCTGGGCAGGAAGGTCCCTGGAGGAGGGCATGGCAACCCACTCCGGTATTCTTGCCTGGAGAATCCCATGGACAGAGGACCCTGGCGGGCTACAGTCCAGGGAGTCACAGAAGAGTCAGACACTCCTGAAGTGACCTAGCACGTGCAGCTCCATGGGGCTCACGGGGGCAGACCCGGGGGCCCTCAGGAGGGCACGGGCCTGGCTGCCTGTTGCGGGAGGAGGAGGCCTGACCTGCCCTCTGTCCCCTCAGGACCGGGCGCTGCCCCTAGCGGTGTCCACAGGGAGCCAGGAGGCCGAGCTGAGGCTCTGCAACAAGCTGTCTGCGCTACTGGCTGAGATGGAGACGCCCCAGGAGGGCCTGGAGTTCGCCCACACGGCCCTGGCGCTCAGCCTCACCCTGGGTGAGCCCCGCCCCCCGCCCCAAGGGCCCCCCAGCCCTGAGGTCTGGGCAGGGCCTCAGTTCCCCAGGCCACAGGTTCCTCTCCCCTACCCCAGGCCAGGCTGCTGAGACGGGCGGCAGAGAACCTGTCCCACCCTGCCTGAGCATCATCAGCTCTGTGCGCCCCCCCTGCTGGCCAGGGGGCCGGCCTGGGCGCCCTGCACCGCGGACATTCCGGGACCCGCCGGGCAGGGCCGCCTGGTGCCTTTCTGCCCGCTGTGCTCTCCGGTCCTCCCCTCCCCGCTGGCCCCCGGGCCCCGCTGCTCTCTGCCGGCCAAACCCCGTCTCCTCTCTGGGGGTCTGTCCCTCCATGCCCAGCTCTCCTAGGTCGTCTGTCTTCCCTGAGGCAAGGAGCCCGATGGGGCTGAGCGCACAGTAGGTGTGCCCCTGGGGGCCTTCAGGCCCTGCAGAGCTCACCCTGGAAGGGGGAGGATTTTGCAGGCAGCCTCATCTGGTGACTCCCCGCCGAGGACGGGTGGAGGGCGGCTGAGGATACAGCAGGGAGGCCAAAGGTCTTGTCTGCAGAGGCACAAACTGCAGGGCTTCTGGGTTCTCCTGGTCAGAACAGTAAGCAAATCTCCCTGTCCAGGGGACTCTGTGCAGCCCTGGGCTGGGGGGTGTCCTGCTCCATGACTTTGCCACATCCCAGAGGTGCCAGGAGAGCGGGCATCACTAGGTGCTCCTTAAAGACGGGCAGAGGAGAGCATGGCAGCCCACTCCAGTCTCCTTGCCTGGAGGGTCCCGTGGACAGGAGCCTGGTGGGCTGCAGTCCCTGGGGCCGCGGAGTCGGACCCGAATGAAGCAGCTTGGCACGAGTGGGCCGTCGGGCTGGGGCCGGGAGGGGACCAGCTGGGGCTGTGAGACAGCATCTGCCCCCCTCGGCACCCCCAGGGGACCGGCTGAGCCAGCGGGTGGCCTTTCACCGGCTGGCTGCCCTGCACCACCGGCTGGGCCACGGCGAGCTGGCCGAGCACTTCTACCTCAAGGCGCTGTCGCTCTGCACCTCGCCGCTGGAGTTCGACGAGGAGCCCCTGTACTACGTGAAGGTGTACCTGGCACTTGGCGACATCACCTTCTATGACCTCAAGGTTGGGAGGGGTGCGGGCAGGGCCGGGTGTGGGGCGCGGGGGCCGTCGCCCGGCTCTGGGCGTGAGGGAGGCATCGCGGTCCTCTCCCTCAAGTCCCGGGGGTCTCCCCGGAGCGCTGGGCCCCTTGTGAGCTGCAGGCGAGGCCAGTGGACACCGTCCTTGCTTCCAGGAGGGTCAGGCCTTGCCCTCAAGACCTCAGTGTCAGTGGGGGAAGCTGCCACTGGGTAAAGGGCGAAATGAGTGTAGTTGGGTGGTGGGGGTGGGGGGCCTCTGGATGGGGTGACTGCAAAGCTGTGTCTTGACTGTCCAGCAGGAGTGAGCCACAAAAAATGTAGAAGGTGGATAAAGACATTCCTAGGGTGGGGGAAAGTGAAAGTGAGAAAGTGAAATAACTCAGTCCTTTCCAATTCTTTGCTTCCGCACGAACTACCCGGGGCCAGAATACTGGAGTGGGTGCCTTTCCCTTCTCCAGGGGATCATCCCAACCCAGGGATCAAACCCGGGTCTCCCGCATTGCAGGCAGCTTCTTTACCAGCTGACCCACCAGGGGGGAGTGTCACCATTATTTCCAGAGACCCACGTTGCAAGGTGGGCTCCCCAGGTGGTGCTAGGGGTAAAGAGCCCACCTGCCAGTGCAGGAGACAATAGAGATGTGGGGTCGATCCCTGGGTAGGGAAGATCCCCTGGAGGAGGGCATGGCAACCCACTCCGTTATTCTTGCCTGAAGGATCCTCACGGACAGAGCTGCCTGGCGGGCTTACAGCCCATGGGGTTGCAGCTAACACTTTCATTT
This sequence comes from Neotragus moschatus, assembly GCA_006410615.1. Taxonomy (NCBI): domain Eukaryota; kingdom Metazoa; phylum Chordata; class Mammalia; order Artiodactyla; family Bovidae; genus Neotragus; species Neotragus moschatus. The sequence continues at coordinate 17,499 of SJYA01005367.1, forward strand.
TCAGGTTGCAAGGTACAGCCCACACCCTGACACCTCCTCCAGGAAGCCTGCCAGTCTGTGCAGAGCTCTTCCTTTCCTCCTTCCCAGAATCCTCATATCACCTGGATTGGGGGAGAGGAGGTGTCCTCTTTATCATCTCGCTGCACAGAGAGGGAAACGGGGGCTCGGGTGGGGCATGACTTGCCCCAGTTTTACGGCAGGGACCCCAGCACCCTGGCTGAGCCCCCGCCCTGTCGGAGCTGCAGTGGTGGGAGCTGGGGCCACTTTTCTTCGTCTGTGAACCCTGCAGTGGATGAGACAAGGGCCTGGGGATGTCTCTCCTATTGCCCCTTCCCGCCTCCCCATACAGGCAGACATCACCCCTTCTCTGGGTCTAGCCCTGCCCCTGCACAGCGTCCGTGATCTGTGTTGGTGGAGAAGTGAGGGTGCCCCAGCCCCTTGACTAGGCAGGCCTGACTGTGCACTGGCGCCACCTGCTGGCCATAAGTCATCCCTGCAGCCACTGCTGTGTCCAGTGCTGGGGGATCCCCGGGGCAGCGGTGAGCCCTGCAGCTGAGACCCTGCCCCCGAGGTCCAGGCCCCGAGCTGCTCAGGATTTGTGTGGTTCGCTCTTCAAGTGCTTTGCTGCAGCAGGAGCTGGTGCCCCCCCAGGGCAGGGAGGGGACTAGGCTAGGCGTGGGCAGCTGATTATGGCAGAGTGAGGGGCAGTGGGCTGGGGCTTCAGGGACTGGGACCCTGCGGCCCTGTGGAGAAAGGGGGGCACCCCTGGAGGTGGGGGCTGCTGTGGCGTCTTCACCGACCGACTCTCTTTAGCCCGTGTGTGTGTTGTGTCAAAGCAGAAGGAGCAAGACCTGGACGAGGAAAGACGTGGGTGTGGATCCTGTACCTGCCACCCAGCAGCTTCTACACACACATGTGCACAGGAATGCACACCCACCTCCGCCACCCACTCTGGCCAGTTCCTTCCATTTAGTTGGGATGCCGCCTCCTCCAGGAAGCCCTCCCCTCCCACCCCAGGCTGACTGAGGTGCTTCCCAGGCTCCTACAAGCTGCCAAGCTCCCCTGTGCTTCAGGGCCGGTCGCACCTTGTGGGTGCTCTTGCCCAGAGTCAGCTGTGTTTGGCTCCCTGCCCTCTCCCCCCAGCACACACACACACACACAGGGTCCCCCCCGCCTGGCCAGGGGACAGTGGCCGCTACACATGCCTGCTTGTTGTCTTCCGGGCCCTTGCTTTGTGTGGGGGCAGTGACGAGCCAGGGCTGGCGACTGTATCCTCTGTCCCAGGGAGCCCCTGTGAGCAGGAGGGGACAGGCAGGTTTGGGTTATTGCCTGTCCTCGGGTGACCTCCGGGGGGGACATGGGGACTGGGGTGGGAGGCAGAAGTTGGCAGGGGTGAGGGGATGTGGGACATCCTAGCCTGGGGATGGTGCGTCCAGGGCAAAGATGCGTTTGAACTGGGAGCCCGCGTCCTGAGCAGGGTGGCGGGATATTCTGAGAGGTGACGCCTGGAGCCGCTTTGCACCAGGCCTGGTGCAAAAGGCCGGGCATGCTGGCATCAGCGTGGATGTGGGCTGCAGGGGTCAAGCCAGGCCACCCTGGGCCACGTGGCCCTGCAGAGACCTCTCAGACCCCAGCCTCCCAGACCTCAGCTCAGCCCAAGGGGAAGCCACGGATTATTTTCTAGAGGCCCCGGGGGTGAGCAAGAAAGAGGCTTCCAGGAGGAGAGGACCCGGTACTACAAGGTCCGAGGCCCCGGCTCCAGGGCCAAGGCGAGGAGCGGGGACAGGGGGTCCCAGGGCCACCGGGATGGCAGTCCAGGCCCCCGTAGATGCCCGGTCAGTCTCGGGCAGCCCTGGGAGGAGCGGGGGCTCCTCCCTGGGGGAAACATGCAGGGCCCGTCCAGAGGCGCCAAAGCTGGACCATCTGAGGCGAGCAAGTCTCCTGCCTGCCTGGAGTGCTGTCACGGGCCCAGCCCTGGAGCTGCCCTGGCTGGGGTCCTAGCCCAAGGAGAAGCTCCCCCGAGGCCGCCCTCCCTGGCGCTGTGCTGTCCCCTCGGTGACTCGCCGTCTGTCTCCAGGACCCGCTGGACGCGGCCGGGTACTACCAGCTGGCGCTGGCGGCGGCCATGGACCTGGGCAACAAGCGGGCCCAGATGAAGCTCTGCGCGCGCCTGGCCTCCATCTACCACCACTCCCTCCTCGACCGCGAGATGTCCCTCTTCTTCTACCAGAAGGCGCGGACCTTCGCCGCCGAGCTCAGCGTCCGCCGGGGCCACCTGGTCCCTGGGCCCCCATCCCGAGCCCAGTACTTGCAGGCACGGCCTCTGGCTGGCCCAGGGTCTCGGGGGCTGGCTTCCTGGGAAAGGGAGGCATGCGGTCAAGGGCCCAAGAAGCAATAAATGTGTTTTGCAGAAAGCCTTCTGGAGTCCCCAGGCTCCCCCATCCCCGGACTGCCTCCTGGGGAGTATGCGGGTATCAGGGCCTGTGCCCGGGGGGCCGTTCCTCTGCTGCACCCCATCCTCGGGTGTGGGCGGGTAGGACTGGGGGTCCAGCTGTCCCAGGCCAGGTCCCCCCAGCCGGTCAGCTGTGGGTTGTGGGATCCCTGGGCACCTTCTGCCTTCCCTAGACCCTCACCGAGTGTCCAGCCCTGGGGCCTCTCTGCTTTGAATGCTCGAAGCACACTTTGAGGTCAGGACTGTTTGTCTCCTGATGAACGGCTGAAGAAACAGAGGCACGGAGAGGTTAGGTGCCTTGTGAACAGTCACACAGCAGGTAGGAAGGGGCAGAGAGCCAGAGTCCAGCATTCTCACCCCTGAGCCAGCCTGCCAGCCTGCCTCACATCGTGTGTCCCGTTAGGACCTGAGGGCAGGGACCTACCCCAGACGTCTCTGCCCCTTGTCTGTGACAGAGACAGGAGAAGGGGCTCCAAGTATTCCCCCACCTGGGTGTCCTCTGGCCCAGCCTGGCCAGTCTCACCTGCAGCTTCCGGTCAGCCGTCGGGACACACGGTGGCAGGGCCTCCAGCCCAGTGGCAGCCACTGGGTGCTGAGTGTAGTTAGAGGCTTATCTGGACCGCCTACCCCAGCCCTGCCCGCCCTCCTCCCGTCCCTCCCAGCGACCCGCCAAGGGCTGGGAATTCAGGCAGCGCTGAAACCGGCTCTTGACCCACAGACAGGGTGCTGAGGCTCAGAGGCTGTGGGCAGCCCCACGGCACGCTTCCGGGTTCTCCTTCTGATGACGTGAAATGCACATCCTGGGTGCTTAATCGCTCAGTCACGTCTGACTGTGCAGTCCCGTGGATCTCCCGTAGCCCTCCAGGCTCTTCTGTCCATGGGATTCTCCAGGCAAGAACACTGGAGTGGGCTCCAGGGATCAGACCCAGGCCTTGTGCACTGAAGGCAGATTCTTCACTATCTGAGCTGCCAGGGAAGCCCACACATCACGTAAACCCACCATTACACCTGCAAGGTGTGGAACCACCACTCTGTCTAGTTCCAGAACATCTCCGTGTCCCCAGAGAAGCCTCCTGGGCCACCGAGCAGTCACAGCCCCTCCCATCTCTCTCCCCAGGACCCTCATTAACAGAAGGAAACAGAGTCAGGAGACCCCTGGTTTGTTTCTGTGCCCAGGAAGTGGAGCCTGGAAGGCCCAGAGTCGGGGGAGGCGGGCAGGGGCGCGCTACCATTCTTTGGTCTTTGGGTCCGGAGCCCTGAGCCCCCAAAATCCTCTCCCGGCTTGGACATGCCTGTAGGGCCCCCCTCGCCCACCGCCCAGGCCTCTCCCGCCAGGGGGCAGCAGAGAACTTCCCAGAAGCGGCAGCTCCCAGGCGGGAGGGAGCAGGTCCCAGCAGCAGGGCCAATAGACTTCCCTGTAACCCTGACCCTGGGCTGCCTTCTCTGAGGGCTGGGTGGGTTCACACAGCGGGCGGAGGCCACGCTGTAATTGAAAACGAGAAGACGTGACAGTCCGTGCTGGAGGCAGCAGGAAGCCCGTCGTGGTGACCCCAGGGTAACGGCGCTCTGAGGTCACGGGCTTGCTGGGCAGCTGTCTGGCCAGGCCTGCAGCTGCGCCACGCGGGGTGGGGCCCGGGTCACTCGGTCCACCACCTGCCTCGGAACCCGTGGCGTCCCTGGCTGTCCAGGAGCCGTTAGGTTTCCGCCGCTCCCCCCCGGGGTCCCAGCCCCACACCCTAGGCCCCCGGGGGGCTCGGGCAGCCCAGGACCCCTTGCTCTAGGTGGCAGATCTGGAGGTCCAGGTGAGGCCTGGTCGTCCAACCTGTGGGTTCAAATCCCAGCTCCTCCCGTAGAGGCTGTGGGGCTTCGGGCAAGAAGCTTTACTTCTCAGAGCCCCAGTCTGGTTGCAACAAAGACACGGCTGATGATCGCTGCATCTGGGGTTGAAGTGAGGATTTGAGAAGCCGAGGGCTCAGCTCAGAGCCGGGGCTAATAGTGGCCTGTTTCCTATTAACGGTGATGATTGCCAAGGGCCGAGCGCCAGCAACCACAGGCTACAGAACCCGGAACCAGAGCGTGAGTCACTCTGATCAAATCGCCCAGCCTCTCAGACCCTCAGTCTCTTCTTTGTCTGTAACCAAAACCAAACCCCACAGCAGGGTCCTGAGCGTGAAGAGAAGCTGTGTGCCAGCATGGAGCAGGCACGCACCACAGGCCCCGCGGATGGCCGAGGCACGGAGCAGGCAGGGGGAGGCCAGCGTTCGGCTGCCGTGGGCCCGGCCGACGGGGCTCCAGTCCTGCTCTGCTGCAGGGGCCAGGGCCCCGGGAAGCAAGGCCCCCACCTCCTCTTTCGGCGGCACAAGGGCATGCAGCCCAGGGGCCCTGCCACCCCAGTGTCTCCACTGGGTCCATCCAGGCACCTTCTCACTTGGGTTCACTGCGCACCTACTGTGTGCAAGCTCAGTAACCCCTGCGGGCCAGGTGTGGGCTGAGCCGCAAGGGGCCCCTCCTGGAGGAGACCCTGGGGCTGAGGATAAAATCACACTCCCTGCAGGGGGTCCCTGAAGGCTCCCCCACACACTCCCAAACCGGGAAGGAAATCAGCCTGCCCAGGGTCACACAGCGCCCTTCGTGACCGCAAGGCCCTGGAGCTCCCCGCCAGCATGCCGTCTCCACCCTTGGAGAACCAAGTGCAGGCTGGCCCCCAGTTTTGACAAGAAACCGAAGCCCCGAGAGGGAGAGTGACTGTCTCAAACATGCCCAGCCTCAGTCACCTCCATCACGACGGGGGAGCCACAGCAGCCCATCGCCTCCGAACGACAGGCCGGCTGCAGCCGCGAGGAGGTGGGTGTGTCTCAGCACGAGCTCACCTCAGCAAGGAGGGAGCTCTCCGTCAGCAGAGGGGTTCAAGCAGGCCCCGGAGGTCTCCGTTGCGAATGGAGAGGTGTGACTAGACAGTCCTGAGAGTCTGCAAGGGGTGTAAGATGCCCCTCAGACTGGGGTCTGCGTTGCCCGTGACCCCACCACATTTTCAGGGAGCTTGACAGCAGTCAGCCTGTGCTTCTGTGGGGGCCCGGCACCCGACTTGGTGCAGGGGGGAGTGGCTGTCAGTCACAGGCTGTGTGGTGGTGGGACCCATCTGCCACAGCCAGGCAGGGGTCCGTGCAAAGTCAAGTCTGGACTTTGCCTCCCTCCAACCTGCTGTGACCTGGAGCATCCAGCTGAAGGTACCTTTCATGTGTTAACGTGCCCTGCCTTCTGTGAGCCTTGGTTTTCTCATCTGTAAAGGGGGTGGGTTGCTCGTCAGACTGTTAACAAGACTGTGTGCTCAGTCGCTTCAGTCGGGTCTGACTCTGTGACCCCCTGGATCGTAGCCTGACAGGCCCCTCTGTCCACAGAATTTTGCAGGCAAGAACACTGGAGTGGGTTGCTATGCCCTTTTTCAGGGGATCTTCCTGACTCAGGGATTGAACCCACGTCTCATGTCTCCTGCATTGGCAGGTGGGTTCTTTACCACTCATGCCTAACAACAGCATAGCTAGTATTTTCCCCATCGTTGACAGTCAGGGTTGATGTAGAACCATGAGTGAAGACAAGGATGTTCTCTCACCCAGAGGGCAAGCAGACTCTAAAACGGCCAATATCACCCCCTCCTCTTGAGTGAAACTGAATGTGATGGGATTTCCCTCCCTTAGTTAGGTTGTTGGTGATGGTGGTTTAGCCGCTAAGTCGTTTCTGACTCTTGCAACCCCATGGGCTGTAGCCTGACAGACTCCTCTGTCCGTGGGATTCTCCAGGCAAGAACACTGGAGTAGGTTGCC
>SJYA01005368.1:6295-25660 GCA_006410615.1 Neotragus moschatus
ATTCCCCGAAGCGTGGGCCGAGCGAGACAGGGGGAACCGGCTGGTCTAGGCACAGATGTGTATAAGAGACAGTATAAGTGGTATCATACAGTATTTGTCCTTCTGCGTCTGGCTTATTTCACTGTCCTCCACATTCATCCATGTTGTCACAAATGGCAGGATTTCCTCCTTGTGAAAGAATTCTTGTACAACCATTCTATTTCTGAACGCTACCAGGATTCAGGGTGGGGGTGGGGAGTGCTTTTTACATCGTTCGTGTGTGATAGAGAGTGGGACAGAAGGAAGCAAGTTTACTCCCAAGGGGACAGATGCAAGCATTCAGGGAGCCCCCAAGGAGGGGCCTGGGAGCCCTGGGGCCATCCTGTCAGGGGTGGGAAGAAAACATTCCTGTCTTGAATGCTCCCCCTAGAGAGGGCCTCACTTTCTCCCATTATCTTCTTGTCTTCTCACCAGCCCACCCAGTTCTGTCTCTCTTGTCTCTGTATCTCTCTCTGACTCCCAGTCACCTCGAAGCTCCCTGCTCACCCCCATGTACAGGCGTGCTCTCAGGGCTGGGGTGAACGCAGACAAAGAATGGGAATCTTTGCGAGAACTCTGGGGAAGGGTGGGCGAAGCTGACCGTGGCCTCAGGCTCCCTCGAGGGGAAATGGGGTTTAGCTGGGCTAGCGCATGAAGCCTTTCACTTCTCTGGAGCTGTGCCTACCACTGTCACCCCCTCCATATACACACCCAGAGCTCAGACGGACAGAGAGCAGCTCCAATCTGAAGCTCTGATGGGCTCTCCCAGGGTGGATGCGTGTGGGGTCTAGGCACAAGAGCTGGAGGAACCTGTGAGATTCAGTGTGGTGCCCTGTAGGCAGGTGGGGGAAAGGATGCCTCCTTGCCCTGTGTGTCCACTCTTCTAGGCAGAAGGTACAAGCAGGCTCACTGGGCTCTGTGCAAGCCCTGGGGGACCAGGAGGAGCCAGAGAGGGGACACCCTGCTCTCTCAGAGATGCTGGTCTCGTTATCAACACACCCTGGGCACTGCGTTTCAAAGGAGGCCCAGCACTACCAATTCAGTGAGGAGAAAGTCTGCTAGCCCTGCACACATCTTCGGACTAAAGAATATCCCTAAAACAGTAATAGTACTTGCCCTTAGCCAGGCCATGTGCTCACTGCTTTATAAACATTTCACTAATCCTCACATTAGACAGCTTTTGACATAAGAATACTATTGCTCTTGTTTTATATATCGTCAACCTGAGGCTTGAGAGGTTAAGTCAGGCCCAGGGTCACAAAGCTAGTGTTGACCCTGAGCAGTGGATCTGGCAAAGCCACTGTGGCTCCTCACACACTCCCTTGGTATCATTTTAAACAAGTCAGGCTCTCTTTCCTGGCCTTCCGCCCTTCCCCAGTCTGGGGCGGACACACGTCCCTCTCCCAGAGTGGCCCACGGCTTCGCCTCGGGTAGGACCACGGAGAGCCCGTCTCCCCTTCTGCCCAATGCATGTCTGGGCGTCTGCCTGTGCGGAAGGGCCACGCGCCACCTCCTTCGATCCCAAGGCTGGGGAGGCAGGGGTGCATCTTCTGCTCCGCGCTCTCTCCTGCTTAACCCGCATGAGCCCATCACGGCTGCTCCGCGAACGTCTGATGAATAAGCAAGGGAATGAATGAGCAGGGAGAGCGCTGCACCCAGGGCTGTCAGGTGAAGGACCCTGGCTGTGGTCCATCTTCCTCAAGAGACCTGCCAGGCCTGCAGCGAGTCTCTAAGCGGCAAGGAGGCCTCCGTGCTCCTTCTGGAGCGCCTTCCCTCGCTCTGCCTCCAGGGTTCAAGTCCCCACTCACAGAGTCCGTGGCAGCTAGAGTCCAGAGCTAATCACAGGATCTCTCCCCCTGGAGCCCACTCCCTTCTGCTGCTGTTTTAGAAATGCAGGGAACTCAAATGCAGTCAGTTTAATGTCCTCCAGGGCCTTGTGTACAGACAATTTCAGTCTTCACAGATCAAGAGACCAAGGCCTGGGGATGGCAGATGTTCCCACGTAGAAAACGTTGGTACCTGGTGAGGAACTCAAGCCCATGCATGCTGAGCTCAGGAGCCTTTCCGCCACCAGGCCGTGTTCACACGCTTTCCTTGCTTGGTTGCCCCAGTTCTGCCCTCCCCAGGAAGGAAGTCTACTCCCCGTTCCTAATGGCAAGTCTCCTGTTAACCTGAGAACCAAGGGCCTTTAGATCTTCTTGTTCCCAGAATAATAATTCTCACCAGCTCCAGAGGCACGGGAATGGGCCGGCATTAACAATGGGGCGAGTACCCGATGAAAGGCTCCAAACGAGGGCCCGCACACTGCAAGTGATGGGGCTGGAGGTGAGGCATGGAGTGAAGGGCCTGGCCTTCTGCAGCCTGCTGGCCTGAGCATGGGCAGTGGTTTGAAAGACCAGCCACGTGGAGGCCAGGTTGCTGTGCCAAGCGTGAAGACACTCTGCCTGTCACTACTGCCTGCAAAGGCAGGTCCTAGGCCTCTGGCTGGTGGGGAAAAAGTAGGAATTGTATTTGATTCCATCAAAGATGGTTTTCCTATTAAAACATGACTCGTGTTAAAACGCAGGGCTTAGTTCAGAGTAAACATTTCGAACTGCTGAGGAGAAGCAGAGATTTATAATACAGAGCAAGACTTTAAAAAGTAAAAGCCCCTATATACTGACTGGGGCCAGGAAAGCTGCCCTAAAATGCCAGCTCAGTTCAGACACAACTTTATCCAACCTGCTCCGTCTCTGCTTCCAGCAGCCCCCCTGGTTCCTCATCTCAGGACTCCCAGGTTGGAAGGCCTACAGCCCAGCCTGGGCCTCAGGCCCTCCTCGCTCCCTCCTGGCTCGAGCTCCAGGGCAGCCCAGATGACCTGGGCCCCCAGGACGACCGCCCTGCTCTGTGCCCCTGAATAATGGCCTCCACGAGCTTTGTTGAGATTCCTTTCCCGGGCCCCACACTCACTGCTGCCTCTCTCTTCCGAATCACACACACAAAAGATGGTCAGAGGTACACTCTCCACGATGCTTTCCCTAGTCGCACAAAACCTAATGACTGTCTTTTGTTTCTTTCCATTTAGAAGCATTTCCCTGGCAACGCTGTCTCTCCTTAGTCAACAGCAGCTAACTTCATCCTTCCCCTTTATCAAGATATTGTTTAGAGCAAATAACTCATTAACTGGTACAGCAACTTGGGAGCCCTTTCACACTGGCTCTCAAGAGGGCTTGTCTCCTGAGAACGGGGCACCCCACAGAGCTTAGAAGAGAAGTGTCGGTGGGAGCTTTGGTAGAGCTCTGATAGCAGACAGGCAGCTGTCTGTTAATGACTGTGCCTGGTACCTTCCGTGATTGGATTAAGTAACTTAACAAAAGGGCAGCTGACGTAGCTGGAGGGACCTGCCACATTGGTATCCCTGTGGCGTCTCCTCGGTGGCCGAGGTGTGTGTGTGAAGGCCCAAGGCCTGCTGCCGGCACCACATAAACCCCAGGAGGTCATGCGGGCTCAGTCCCCACTGATTCCTCAGTGACCCAGCAGCATTCTCTTTCAATGGAAAACATACTCATGTGGTAAACAGACTGTGTTCCAGAACTTTCTAGGTGACATCCCTTCTCTCCCTCCTTTGCCAGTCAGGGGTTGGAAAAGCAACAGATCTGCTTTCTCGGTGCCTCTGAAGCGACTTCTTGGCAGAGGAGAATGCCCCTTGTCTATTGCACCAGAGTTCAGGTCAAGCTTTCCTAGGAGAAGCGCAGGCTCACTGGCCTGGCTGGAAGCTGGTGGCCAGCTGAGAGCTTGCTTTGGTGGAGGGACCTGGGAGGAGCCCCTCAGCTCAGCCTGCTTACTAGAAAGTGAGGCAACCTCCCCAACCTCCCACGCAGACTTCTCCAGCCCCGGGCAGGGCTAGGAGTCCTCCTCACAGGGCAAGCCCTGGACCAGGCTTCAGAGAGTAGCGCGAGATACAGGTGAAGCTCTGCAGAGAGTCTGTCTGTATCAGAAAGCAGCACTGTGTTCCTTACGCTCCAAGAACACTAGACACGTGCTGTCCTGCATGTGCAGCAGGTGACTGACTAAGAAGTGAAATGGCTTCCATCTCTAAGTTCTGCTGCCCTGCGTTTACAATTTCCAGCCCTGCCTCACGCGTATTTCCTGGATTTGACGTATGTGCCTCCTGGGACAACCTGTGAGAACTGTGAGAAGGAAAGAAAACTGGAGGTAGGGGTATGGAGTCCAGCAGATATAGAGGGTCTAATGGTCAGGCCTGAACAGACAGGGAAGGGGTTGCCTTGGAGAAGGGCCCCATCTGGACAGAATGTCCCCCTACATGTGACAGCCATCGCAGCTCTCACCAGAGCACGTCTTCAGTCCTCAAATCCCACAGCATGCATGCCCTGACACATCACACCCAAGGCGCAGCATGCCCTACTCCAGAGGGCTGCTCACACAGAAGCACAGGACCCTGGCCCCACTGTGCAGTGGCAGGAGCCATACAGATACTGAGCCTGGCAGCTGCAAGGTGGGTTGGTGTCATTCTGGGACACCAACCCGGAATCAGGTGGGAGGATGAGCCCACACAGGCAGTAGAGGCCACAGGCCCCCACAGCCTCTACCTAGGCACTACAATTCCAAAGACCTCACACAGGCATTGGGCTTTTCGGTCTGGGGCTTATGGAGGCAGGTCCCTGCCCGCTGGTACTATGATGCTGTCTGCACAACGGTGCTTGCAGGGTCAGCTGCAAGCTGACCTTCCAAAGGCCTTCCTTTGGAACAGGACTCCCAGGCAGGGTGGGCCAGAATACTTGTAGTCATCTCCCGACTCACCAGGCGTTGGGCCATCTCTTTATTGTTGTTCAGTCACTTAGTTGTGTCCAACTCTTTGTGACTCCATGGACTGCAGCATGCCAGGCTTCCCTGACCTTCACTATCTCTCAGAGTTTACTCAAACTCATGTCCATTGAGTTTCAACCATCTCATCCTCTGTCATACCCTTCTCCTCCTGCCCTCAATTCTTCCCAGAATCAGGGTCTTTTCCAGTGAGTTGACTCTTTGCATCCAGTGGTCAAAGTACTAGAGCTTCAGCTTCAACATCAGTCCTTCTAATGAATATTCAGGGTTGATTTCCACTAGGATTGACTAGTTTGATCTCCATGCTGTCCAAGGGACTCTCGAGAGTCTTCTCCAGCACCACAGTTCAAAAGCATCAATTGTTTGGCACTCAGCCTTCTTTATGATCCAACTCTCACATCCGTACATGACTACTAGAAAAACCATAGCTTTGACTATATGGATCTTTTGTCCCCAAAGTGGTATCTCTGCTTTTTAATATGCTGTCTAGGTTTGTTATAGCTTTACTTCCAAGGAGCAAGCATCTTTTAATTTCAGAGCTGCAGTCACCTTCCATAGTAATTTTGGAGACCAAGAAAATAAAGTCTGTCACTGTTTCCATTGTTTCCTATCTATTTGCCATGAAGTGATGGGACTGGGTGCCATGATCTTAGTTTTTTGAATGTTGAGTTTTAAGTCAGTGTTTTTACTCTCCTCTTCCATGTTCATCAAGAGGCTCTTTAGTTCCTCTTCACTTTCTGCCACTAAGGTGGTGTCATCTGCATATCTGAGGTTACTGATATTTCTCCTGGCAATCTTGACTCCAGCTTGAGCTTCATCCAGCCCAGTATTTCTCATGATGTACTCTGCATATAAATTAAATAAGCAGGGTGACAATATACAGCCTTGTTGTACTCCTTTCCCAATTTTGAACCATCCCATTGTGCCACGTCCAGTTCCAAGTGTTGTTTCTTGACCTGTATACAGGTTTCTCAGGAGGCGAGTAAGTTGGTTTGGTATTCTCATCTTGTTAAGAATTTTCCAGTTTTTTGTGATCCACATAGTCAAAAGCTTTCATGCAGTCAATTTTAGAAGTAGTAGATGTTTTTTCTGGAGAACACCATCACTTGGGCTAAGCCAAATGTTCTCTTTATGGACAAGCCTGCCCCAGTCCTGGCCCACTCGCCATCAGCCTGCACACTCTGTGCCTCACTCTAGTGAGAATCATGGTGGGGTTTGCCCTAGCCCCCTCTGACTCTCACCCACCCAGAGGATGGGAGAGTAGAGAATTGTGCTGGGCCCACCTCTAGCAAGCCTGAGTCAATGGTAAATCGTCCTCTGCCCTGTCCCGCTCCCTCACTTTTGGGGTTTTCTGTACTTTCCTGAGAACACAGCTGTGCCTGCCCATCCTGCCCCCCGATAGCCAGCTCCAGTCTTGCCATCTGACGCTAAGGCCCTGTGATGCAGGGAGCAGACATGCCTCACCCGATAATGTCACTGGGCTGGGAAGCCAGGCCCCAGACCACAGCACACTGTGCCTGACCAGGGGAGGAGCACACTCTTCAGCAGTACATGGGCCCCATACGGAGACCCGGCCCCTCACGTGCAAAGTCCCTGCCTGCCAAGTTTCTGTGATTATTTTGAAACAATTCCCAGCAACGGACACCCCACCTGGCCCAGCACCGAGTCTCCTCACAGCCCCGGAACAGCGGCTCCCAGCCCTGGGCAGCACGTTCCTGTGAGACAGCTGCTGTAACTGGATCCTGAGCCCGGCTGCCAGCACTTTGCACACAGGCCCGCTTGCTCCTAGGCCGAGCTCTGGGCTGTATAGAGTGTGGCTGCTGGACTAAATGTGGGTCCCCACTCGGATGGCAAACCCTTGTCCAAGACTGGGGTGTCCTACTCAGCCCCATCTTCAGCCTGAGACTGCTGGTCTCCAACCACAGCACCACCGCTCCTCTGGCGCAAGCACTCCTCTCTGCCCACTCCCACAGGACAAACAAAGGACTCGGGGAAAGTTCCTCCAGCCAGAGGGCCCTGGCCTGTATCAGTCCAGCCACCAGCCTAGAGGCCAACCTAGGTCCACGAGGGTCCTCGTGACCCGCGGCATGCCTGGTTCATGCTCCTGGTGAATGAAGGCAAGGCTGGGGCTGGGGCTGGCTTGCTGAGGCGGGAGCAATAGTTTGGGGTAAAGACATGGTAGTCTCAGCTGGGGACAGGGTGCCAAAGAGTGGCATAGATGCCCTTATCAGGGTGTATCAAGTGGATCATAGCCCACAGACTGCAGAGGAGAGACTGTCAACCGAGTACAGTGACTGTCAAGGGTACTGGATTCCCAGGCCTCATGGCCTTGGGTTGAAGCTGGGAGAGCCCAGCCTGCCCATGGCTGCCCTCAGCGCTACACTGTGCAGAAGGCTTTGGTTGGCAGATACACACCGGTGAGCGTAGTGGTCCACACAGCACCCCTGACTGCACTGGGGCTGCTGCAGAGTATTACAGAGGGCCTCCTGGGAACCTGGGACTCGGGACTGTTTGCACGGTCCTCCCTCGACACAGCCTACTCAGCGGCCTTGACCCCCTGACCCCANGATACACACCGGTGAGCGTAGTGGTCCACACAGCACCCCTGACTGCACTGGGGCTGCTGCAGAGTATTACAGAGGGCCTCCTGGGAACCTGGGACTCGGGACTGTTTGCACGGTCCTCCCTCGACACAGCCTACTCAGCGGCCTTGACCCCCTGACCCCAATCAAGGAGGGATGACTAGCCTGGGAGGGGCAGGTTCCCTTCTCCATTCTTCTCAGGCCCTCTGCTCAGTCTGTGGCCTTCCCTCCCAGCCAGGTCCCAGAGCCCAGGGTACAGAGTTCTGACGTGTCTGGGCCAGCAGCCAGCAAGTCACAGAGAGACTGAGGACAGGGGCTTCCAGTCCAGACCCTGGTTCCCAAGGAGTCTCTCGGGCTGTAGTCGGGGTGTCCTGCGGAAATCCTGGTGGGATGGAAAATCCCCAGCCGTTGGGCCCCGGCTGAGCTGTGACCCTGCGCTTTCCCCACCCGCCAGGGGTCAGCCGGCTCGCTGCTTCCTGCTTCCCTTTGATGTCCCCATGTCAGGGAGGGGTCAGCGCCCCTCTGGGCTTGAGCACACATGCTCACTGGGCTGCAACGAGCAGCCATGCTTCTGGGGCCTGGGGATGCTGGGGTCAGGCGGGGGACCTAGGGGGTGGGGAAGGAGGCCAGGTGGAAAAACCCCAGCCTGGGCAGAGAGTTCCTGGGAAAGAGGAAAGGAAGGGGCTGCCCTGAGACCACCAAAAATACACCCACTCATCCTCCTGGGCTGTCTGATCGGGGAGTGAGATGCTATGATGGGTCTCTGTCTAGACAGGGGAACTGAGGCCTCTGGACAATCCAGGCACCGTCATTCGAATGGCCTCCTTGGGGCCTTCCTCTCACGTCTGGGGGATGTCCCAAAAGACTTCAGTAGTTGCTGCCATTTGCCAGGCCTCCACTCAGCATCAGGCCCCAGTCTCTGTGTGTGCCCTCACCCAATGACCAGCTCTGGGTGGAGGGCAGAACTCACAGAGCCAGGCCTGCTGACCCTAGTGCCACCATTCTGCATGCTCTCTGCTGACAAGACAGGTGCTCCCCTGAACACTGGGAAGGAGGCAGCCTTTTAACCAGCCCAATAACCCCAGAAGGTACCTGCTAGTTTTAATTCTGGTTCACAAGTAAGGAAAACGAGGCAAAGAGAGATTAGGTGACCTGCTCAATGACACATACCTCATCTGTACTAGAACTGGTATCCAAATTGAGCGGCCTGGAGCTGCTGTATGTGGCAATGCTGTGCTGTCCTGGCAGGTCACACCTACACATTCTAAGGTCCTCAAGAGCCCTCTGGGCCCAGCCACCCTGGAGAGGTGCCCCGGGGGAGCGGGTAGGCCGAAGTTCATGCAGCAAGGTCTTGAGGCAAGCTGGGGAGGGGAGGGGGCCCTGCTCTCTGCTCCTTCCACCAGCAGGTTGGGGAGCATGTCTCTAGAAGAACCTGAGAAAATGGCAGGGGTGGGGCCCGGATGGGAACCCTGGAGGCATGGGGACCTTCAGGAGAAGCTTGAGCGGCAGTTTCCCTCCCTGCTGTTGTGGCTCATCTGCCTGGGAGTCCAGGGGTCTGGCCCCCACTGGCCTGTGCAGAAAGGCTTTTGAGATCCTGAGGGCGACGCTGTGGAGACACAAGTGGCTGGGGAGGTGACTCGCCCCACCCCTTTTAATGTTCAAACAACTCAGCTTGTTGACTTTGATGCACAGGGGTAGGCAGAGTAGCTTTGAAGTCAGCCCTTAGGGGACATTCCTATCAACCCCTGCAGAGATAATCTCCCACCCGACCCTGGGACTCAGTGTCACTCTTGGGATCCCCCCCTACAGCAAGGGACTTTTCTGGCAGCCTTGGGAAGAAGGGGCCTTAGGTAGGTCTTAGAGAAAGACTTGCCTTGGGAAATGGGGAGAGCAGGGGAGGGGTAGCCCAGGACACAAGCCCCCAGACACCCCTGCCCTCTGCTCAGGCCACCCCCACCCAGCCACTGGTGTCCTCAGAGAGAGCCCAAGGGGTAGAAGGTGCTGGAGAACCACCCACCCTGACCATAACCAGTATGGTGCCAGCAAGGCTCCACATCGGAGCTCGTGATCTGCTCCTTTGTACTGTCTGCCAGCCCAGGAGCTCACAGAGGGGCACCCCCATCTGATGGCCCCCATGTCCCAGCAGTGGGCCTGCACAAGAGGGACAGAATGAATGATGAACCAGTAAATGACTCAAATTGGTTAGCATGGGTACCTTCTGGATTCTCAGCTACCCACACATTTCAGGAGCACAAGAAGCCAGCAAGTNCAGAGGGGCACCCCCATCTGATGGCCCCCATGTCCCAGCAGTGGGCCTGCACAAGAGGGACAGAATGAATGATGAACCAGTAAATGACTCAAATTGGTTAGCATGGGTACCTTCTGGATTCTCAGCTACCCACACATTTCAGGAGCACAAGAAGCCAGCAAGTGGCCTGCAGCCCTGGCAGTGGGGGCGGGAGGGGCAGCGGCATGAGCAGCCGGCCGAGGCAGCCAGGGTCAGGGAAGCAGCTGCAGGAGATGGCATCCCCGTGCACTGGGGTGGGCAGAGTCCCATGGGGAAGCCAGTTGAGGGGTGTCATTTGGCTCCAAGTAGCCCACACAGGAAGGGAAGCAATACCTCATCAGGGTGGCACTTGGCCCTCCCAGGTGCCTAGCTGTGGCCCTGGGCATCTCTGGGTTCACACCTACACTTGTGCAGGGAAGGCCTCTTGGGCTCCGAGGCCACCTCCCCAACAACGATGGCAGTGGCGGGCCTAGGGACTCGATTGCCTAGGAGGTCTCTGCCTGAGTACAGGCTGAGGAAGCCAGTGAGTCTAAGGGCCGGCCCTGCCTCTCCCCTCCCCTCTCTCAGCCTGGTTCTCCAGTGAGCTGAAGGACAGGGAGCCTGGCAAAGGCCTACGCCCTCCCCAGCCAGGAGAGCTTGGGGAAGGCTGGCCTCCTCAGAAATCTTGCCGTGTCAGCACCCAATGGTCTCAAGCAAATCACTCCGTGTGGCCAAGATGGTTTTCACTGCATCCGCACGGACCTCCCTCCCTGTGCGGTTGTTCTGAGGATTAAATGCAGTCTTCACAGTTACAGAGGGCTGGTGCTGCAGGCGTGGCTGTTGTTCGGCTGGCATGTGCCTGTACTAGAAGGCTATGAATGAGGCAATGTGAGAGCAGAGGCCAGGTCCTAGGACCTTGGGAACAGCCCCTGGGTCTGGCAGGGTCTTGGCTTCCATCATGAAGAAGGTGCCACAGGGGCCAGGGGCTGGGCAAGAAGCAACATGAACAGGGGACAGAACCCCAGGCCTTGTCAAGGAGTAGGTCACAGGCTAAGCAGGCATGTGTTTTAGAGCGTGAGTTAGTGTGTGTGAGGGTAGATGGGTGTGAGGAGCATCCGTGAGAATCTCTCAGCAGTTCCCATCCCATTGCTATAGCCTGCAGGTGGGTTCAGCCTGGCAGGGGTGTCAGGGGAGACTGTGGACCTCAGGCTGCAAGAGCACTCTCCCTATGTCCCTGAATCCCAGGCTGCTGCTTTCCCACTGCTGGGAACTGGTCCCTGAAGTCAGTACTAACACCCAGGCTTCACCTGGGTGTGGGTCTCAGCTCCTCTAAGCCAATCTCAAGGTTCATTAGGGAGTCGTGACCATGTGTTCAAGTCCAGGCTTGGATGCAGGGCAGAGGCTTTGGGATCTGGTCTTAGGCATCAGAACAAGCTGGACGAGGGAGGGAACGGGAGCCTTTGTTCTAGATGTACACAGATTCCTGGCGACACCAGGGGGCGGGGGCTGCTCAGAGTCCCTCTAAGGGCCTTTCGGGAGGGGCACTCAGAACTCTGCTCAGCTGCGTTTAAAAATTAGCAAGCGGAGGAGTTGGAGGCCCTGCAGTTAACCCCTTTTAAGCCTTTGAAGGCTGTTTGAACTGTTAATCAGGAAGGCTGAGCTGAAGGGCCGTGGCCACCCCTGCCTCCCCCCCACCGAAGGCCTGTCCCTAGCTGGGTCTCTGAGGCTGGGCATTAAAGCCGAGAAACTGCTGTCTGCGTGGGGTCTGCTGAAGCCCCCTGCCCCCTCCAAGACTCTGATGTTGACAGCCTCTTTGTTTTCTCATCTCAGCCTATTCAAGGCCATTTTTCAGCTTGCTGGCTTTGCGTTAAGATTGGGGGGATTTTCCACCCTTCTGAGGTTATGAAATAGCTCAGCAAGGACGAGGCCTCCCTGCGGGAGTCAACCCAGCTTCTTCCCGCACGTGCTGCAGGGAAAGGCTCTTTATTGCCACAATTCCAGGAGTGAAATGAGGCAGGAGGAAGGCCTTTGGGGAAAGGCCTCTCTCCTTGTCTATCCTGAGGAAAGGTGGCCCGCGGAGAGCCACACTGGCTGGAGGCACATCCCAGCAGGGCCATTTTTAGGCCAGTGGCCATCCACTGCCAAGGGTCAGAGGACCAGGAACTCTGATTTCAGTCTGGGCTCTGCAGGGGACACAGTCCCTGGGCAGGTGATCTTCCCCTCTTCCTGGTCTCTTGGCTTTCCGGCACCACTCTGGCTCTGTCCTCAATCTTCTTTGTAGGCTCCTCCTCCTGGCCTGGTGGTTAACACCTGGGCTCCTCAGGACTGGCTGCCCTTTGCTCTCCAAAGCACTTCCTTGAGTAGCACCTGCAGCTTCCAGCACTGTCTGTGGGTCCCTGATTCCCAAACGTGTCTTCAGTCTGGCCCTCCACGCTTCCGACCCACATTCCGGCCACCAGCCCCCCACAATGTCCTTCCGCAGTCTCTGTCATCCCACACTTCACAGCACCAAGGCACTGTTTGCTCCCACAAAGATCCCTACCACCTCCCCCTGCCATGAAAGCCAGAAACCCCAGAATCATTCCCAGCACCTCCCCTTCCTAGCTGCCCAAGTCAGTCCAACACCACACCAGAGTGTTTTCACCCTGAGATCTTCGGAAGAGTTCTGCTTTTCTCTGCTCCCTTCACCCCTGCCCAGGCAGGCCACAGTCTCTAGCACTGCAGGGCCTCTGTCCCCTTCCAGAACCTTCTCCACTCAGAAGAGGGGGATCATCTCAGAATGCGAATCCCACTGGGCCACTCTCTACGTGGAACCTTTCAGTGACTCTCAGCACTCTTAGAATAAGGCCAAAGTCAGCAGCAGGGTGGCCCAGCTGGCTCAGCCTCCAACCTACAGTTCCCTCCTCTTCGCTTGTTTCCCATGTCTGGCCTCTTTCGGACCTTGTGGCTCATGGGTTCCCTCCACCAGGGGGCCCTTTGCCTTCAGCTCTTGTCCAGCTGCTCCGCCCCCATTTCCCCAAGGGAACTTCTAGAACCCCAGACTAATTCCTGGTACAGACCCTGTTCCAGGTGGCTCCTGTCATGAAACCCCTCTGTGTTCCCACACTCAGAGCACTCCCCTCGGGATGCCGTAAAACACAAATGCACGGACCACAAGCCCCATGAGCATGGGGGCTGCTCAGTTCCTGTTCCTATCAAATTCCGACTGCCTGGTGAGTTTTCAACAAAAATCTGTTCAATGACTCAATCTGTAAAATGGCAATGATGGCTGCCCTGACTCTCAGACAGAATCGACTGCCTGGGCAAGTGCTGTGTAGGTGGCAGAACACTAGCTGTATCCGGCCTGGAGTGCAGACGGCTCTGCAGGGGCCTGCTACTACGTCCCAGAACAGCACAGCAGAAAGAGGCTCCGTAAGCAAGCAGAATGAAGGAAGAGGGGCTCCCTTGTTGGAGGAAGCAAGTGGGCCACACTGGGAAATGGCTCCCCACTCTATAAAAGTAATTTACCCCAACACTACTTCCTGTCACACCATCAGATATTCCTCACCTCTGCCCTCCTGGACACACGCACACTCAGGCAGACACAATCTGGCTCTCTGCTCCCATTGGGCCCTATTCACAGCCCAGGGTCACCCATGTGGCCTCTGGACACACGCACACTCAGGCAGACACAATCTGGCTCTCTGCTCCCATTGGGCCCTATTCACAGCCCAGGTCACCCATGTGGCCTCTGGACTGAACTGCTCTGGTGCACACTTGCCACAGCTGGCCTGGGCACCCAGTGGCCCTGGCCCTCTCTCCCACCCCCATCTCCACCCTGAAGCCCAGCCAGAGCCTTGGTAGGGGCCCCCTCTGGGCAGTGGCCTGAGGAATTGGGCGTGGGCCTGAGCTGGGGATAGGCTTGTGTGCTGGGCACTGGCCCCCCAGGGAGTCCTCATTCTATAACACTAATTGCTACAATTAGCAGGAGAAAGGGCTATTAGATCAGTTTCTTCTCCAGGCTAAAGCCTGGCTGCTGGGGAGGGTGAGTCCTAGCCCAAAGCTTTTTGAAACAGCAAAGATTCTTCCATAAAGGAGGCCACATTTAAATTGCAAACAAGGGCCTCGCCCAGCCCAAGGAAACGCTCCCAGGAGAAGGCTTTAGTTCCCCAGACTGAGTGGCTGGGGAGCAGGTACAAACTCCAGTTCTGGGGTTCTTGTATCTTCCTGATCTGATCAGAACTTTGGTTCATCCAGGCGCCCGTCAGTGACCCAGTTCTGCTAGGGCCGGCCAGCAGAGAGGAACATGGCAATGGCTCGGGAAGAAAGGACAGTGCTGGGGACCAGTCCCTCCCCCTTGCTCCGCCCGAGGCCTGCTCTGAAGCCCCCTCAGATGCCTCCTCCTCACAGAGTTTATTGCAAATCTTCTGAGTCTGCTGTCTATCAAGAGCCAATCACTCATCAGTCTGTGCTAACTGGAAAAGGTGAGAGGGCCATTCAGCCTCTACCCAGGTCACCTCTAATTTAGACAGGTCATAGATGCCTATGCTGGAAACGGCTTAGGGACTGCAGCTTAAAGACAGTTCCAACTAAAGCCCCAGGTGGCAGCCCACAGCCTTGGGATGGAGGCACCTGCCAACCTAGAGTTTACATGGCTAGCCAGGGAAGGGCATTCTCCAGTTGGCCAAGCCTGGATCAGGGTCTCAAAAGAGAGGGTGAACTGTGTATGATGGGTATGGCAGGATGTAGGTCAGGGCTTGCTTCATTTAAAAGGCCAGAGCAGAGATCAGCCCAGCCCCCAGAGCTAGTCTCACACAGCAGTGCTCACCTAGGGTGCCACCCAGGGGATATATGGCAATGTTTGGACACATTTTTGACAATTACAAGGAGGTGCTACTGGTATCTATTGGATGTAGAGGCCAGGCTAAACATCCTATGATAACCAAAGGACAAAGGTCAGCCCCCTGTAAGAAAGAACGGTCTAGCCCCAAATGTCCCCAGTATGGCAGTTAAGAAACCCTTGGTCTGTGGGGCTAAGATTCTGACATGCTGTGTACTTTCTCACTGCGTTCTAAAAATGGAGGCTCACTTTCCTGGCCTGGCCTCTTCCTTCACTCAACAAATCAATGAAACCATTCAAGAGAAATGCATGACGTACCCCGCCGTGTGCAGACCCTGTAGAAAAGACAGACACGCTCTCTTGGGGCCTCCCTTCCGGTGGAGGAGGCCAGCAGGCAGCACATAAGTAGATGCCTAAGGAGACAGAAGATACTGTGGCGCAGTCTGTGCCTACAGAAGCTTGAAATGCAGTGGTCACCCAGCAAGTGACTGAAGGGGCCAACTGAAATGGCAGAGGCCTCTGACAAGCAGCATTTCAGGTGATGCCTGAAGGAGAAGCAGCTGTCATGGGAAGATCACAGGGAAGGGTGAGCCAGGCAGAAGTAGCTGGTGCAAAGGCCCGGAGGCACTTGGCTGGTTAGAGAAATAGGTAGAAGGCTGATGTGATGGGAGCTCAGAGAGNTCAGGTGATGCCTGAAGGAGAAGCAACTGTCATGGGAAGATCACAGGGAAGGGTGAGCCAGGCAGAAGTAGCTGGTGCAAAGGCCCGGAGGCACTTGGCTGGTTAGAGAAATAGGTAGAAGGCTGATGTGATGGGAGCTCAGAGAGGGAGAAAGACAGTGGGCAGGGCAGAGCTTGTAAAGCCTGATGAAATTTGAATTTAATTTCCTGAAAATAGAAGCTACTGAGGATGCCTGGTAGAGGAGGTATAGGGTACACATTCATTCATTTGTTCTTGGCTTTGGGGACATAGGGTTATTCACAGCCCTAAGTTCATGAAACACTGTCACCCCATAAGGGTCTGTGGGAGGCATCCCTGTGTTCTTTTTGATTTTCTATTTAAAGCCGTTCTCTGTCCTCCTCTCCTTCCTCTGCAAACAGCTGCTCCAGTGTAATTTATTTATCAGTGTGTGCATGTGCCCTGATAACGCACGTAGTATCTTCTCACATGTCTGGATGGTGCGTAATTTTAATTTAAAACCAGAACCTTCTACTGAGGCCCTTGTTCTGTTTGGCATTTGTATCACTCAGTGTCATGTGTGCACATGTCTCCATTTTGTGAGATGTACATCTAGTCCTTCCTACTAACCACAGCCCCAGGTTCCAACTCCCCACCCCTACAGGCCGGGCTGCACTGAGCATGCACACACACAGCCCCTTGTTCTGGTGAGAACTGCTCTCACTGTTTACCCAGAAGGGAAACTGCTAGGTTGCAGGTACTGAATATTTTATTTGAGGAAGACGTGCTGGATGGCTCTCCAGAATGCCTGTGCCTGTCTCTTCCCACCTGCAACACACAAGAGGCTTGCTTCCTGCATTTCTGCCAACAATTGGCATTATCCTACTTTCTAATTCTTCTCAAATGAATATCGATTGCTTTTGTATGCATTTATCTGACTATTGATAAGCTTGAGCATCTTTTCACATAGCTGTTAACCCTCCTGCAAACTGTCAACCAATATATTTTGCCCACTTTTCTTTGGGGCTTTTTATCTTCTTCTTATTGATTTGTGAGACTTTGGGTGTATTTTAGCCATTGTTTCCTTATCAGTTATATTTGTCTCAAATATCTTGCAATATGTCATCTATAACCTGAGCAGAGTAACACAAGTAAGAGTGAAAAAAGGGAAAACACTATTATGAAAATAGTTTTGACCTTTGCCATGATGGGTTTATTTTATTTGCCATGATGGGTTTATCTTATTTGCCATGACGGATTTATTTAATTAGCATGTATTCAAGTTCATAAATTTTAGTCTTGAGGTTTGTGCTTTCTGGGTCCTGAATAAGACCCCAAGGCCACCCTGGGCCATGAAATTCTTCATAGTTTCCTCCTACTACGCAAATGTCAAGTACTTTTTAGCTGTAAATATTTAAGTGCCTGTGGAGCCTGTTTTTCCAGGGGATCACACAGGAATCCATACTTACATTTCTCCATTTAGGGCTAGCTTTCCCAATACCATCTTCTCAACAGTCTGTGGTGCCACCTCTATTTCATGCCACCTTCCTCTAGATGCAGGGCTGCCTTTGGAAGTTTCTTCTGGGCCTCTGTCTCCCACCATTCCAATTACTGAGGCTTGGAATATGCCCCAGGATCTGCTGGTACAAGGCCTTCTCTGTTCTCCTTTTCCAAAGTTCACTTGGTGTTTGTAGATCTTTTTCTTTCACATACACTTTAGAATATGTTTGTCAAGTTCCTCAAAAGCTCCAACTAGAAATTTAACCAGAGTTGTATTGAGTTCACAGATTTGGAAAAACCTGACAGCTCTCTAGTGCTAAGCTGCCCCATCCAAGAGAACAGAATGTCTCTCCGTTATCAAAGATCGTCAATAAAATTTTATCCTTCAATCACATTTTAAAATTTTCTTCATAAAAGCCTTGTGTTAATTCCAAAGACCTAATATAAACTTTGCTGCTATACTAATTTCTACCTTAGCTTCTAACATGCTTTTAAATTATCCACTGCCGGCACAAGAAAAATGCTTTAGGCAGGGGGTACATTGATCTTATATCCAAAAACTTTGCTGAAGTCTCTTTTAGAGCCTAAAGTTGAATTTTTTCCCATGTAGCTCAGTAGTTTTCAGAGTGTGGTCCAAGGACCCCCAGAGAGCCCCTTGAAACGCTTTCTCAGGGCCCAAACTATTTTCATGATACTACTCAGACAACATTTGCCTCTTCTGGTTTCCCCTCTCACAAAGTTAAAGAGTTTTCCAGAGGCAGCAGGACCCCACTGGAATATGTGCTTGTACTATCCTATGTTTTAAGCATTTCTGAGTTTTAAATTCTAAGAAGCTAACTATCAGCAGATGCGACCCATATTAACAAAAACTCTTTAGGGACTTCAGTAATTTTTACAAAGGGTCCTAAAACAAAAATGTTTAAGAACCCTGACACAAACAATCTATCTTCGATCAGCAGTTTTGTCTTTCTCTTTAGCTCTCTCCTTACATTTCCTTTCCTGTATCAGGGGATGGTCAGGATGGCATCTAAGTGTACTCCTTTATCTTAAAGGAACTACACACTTTTGTTTTCTCTGTTTGTTGAAAAGTAAAGTTTCTGTATATGACTTGTATCAGTTTAGGGAAGTTCCCTTCTAGTCTTAGCTAGTTAAGTGGTTAAGTGGTGCCCTCCCCCAAATCATAAAAGGTATTAAGCTTTATCATATAGTTTTTCTGCCTCTATTGAGAACCATATGGTTTCTCTCCTTTAGTTTCTTAATGTGGTGAATTACATGGATAGAATTTCTGATACTGGATCATCTTTGCATTCCTAGGAGAAATCCCACTTGTTTAAGAATTGTTTAATATACTGTTGGATTCAGCTAGCTAATGCTATACATGGGAGTTCTGCATCTATGTTCATAAGGGAAATAGTTCACAATTTTCTTGTGCTTTCCTTAATTTGAATTTGGACATGCTCTGATTCACAGTTTAAAAAGATCCCTCTAGCTGGAGCATAAATCCTGAAACAGGCCCACTTTTCCCTTCAACATGTTTGGAAACACATTAAAACAGAACTGTAATCAAGCAACTCAATCCTTAAATTTTTCTCCTAGTGAGTATCTGGAAAACAGGTGCAGAAATGGATCATTTGAGACACCATAGAAATCTGGTTAATCCTGCCTGCCTGCTTTCCTTCAAGGAGTATTGCCTGAGCAAGGTTGTGTATCAGGCTCCTGGTTAGGCAGTGGAGAACTGGACCAGAAATGTCCCTTCTGGGAGCTCTCTGCCCAGACAAACGTGAGGCAACCAGGAAAGGGACTGGGAAACACACCTCAAATGCAGTTTTTACTATAGTAGCAACATTCTTGCTAGTACTCAGTCTAGGTCAAAAGTATTCTGTGTGGCTGAATGATTCTCTCTCATCCCCAGAACAGTCCTATGGGAAGGCACTCAACCTCTATTTTACAGAAAAGGCACCAGCGGAGCAGCGGGGGGTGGCAGTGAGACTGTCCCAGCTACTGCGCACACTGAAACCCCTGACCCGAGTCATCAACCTCCATCGCCACAACTTCTGCGGCCACAATTTCTATTCCCTCCTCCCATCCCACCCCACCCCAACCTGGACCCAAGATCCTGACCCCAAAATCAGGACCGACCTTTGACTCAGAATTTCCACTGCACCTAGCAACCTCGACCTCAGCTCTTGGCTCGGATTCCCAGCCCGGACTTCTAAGCACAACTCCGATCTCCGACTCGCAACCCCAAAGCCCAACCCGGACAGATTCCTGCTTCGGGCTCGAATCCCCAACTGGGACGCCCGCCCTGGAGCGCTTCCAGGGAAATCGGATCCGACTCGGCCTCCAGGGTGCCCATCATCGGCCCCGACCCTGGACTCAGAGCCACAGGGCGGGCACCGCACACTCACCCTGACCTCCGCCCCAGCCTCGGACTCTGGACTCAACCCTCGGCCCCTCAGATCCCAGACGGAGACCGTGAGGCGGGCTCCAGCCGCGGACTCCGACCCCTGACTCGGACCCCACCCGCAGAGCCGGGACGCGGACTCAGCTACCGACTCAGACTTCCGATCGTAGCGCGCAGACAGACCCGCGCCGAGACCGGGACTCGGACCTGGGTCCCCGAAGCAGAACGGCGCGGCGGCCTCCAGACACAGACCCAGCCCTGGCCTCGGACCCCG
>SJYA01005369.1:0-16282 GCA_006410615.1 Neotragus moschatus
TGTCTAAAAGCAACACAGGTCCTGTCAAGGCAGAGGATGGGGGTGGTCTTCGGCACATTTCTTTTGTACCCATAGCACCCAGCAAGGCGATGGTCTTAGGGTAATTGCTCAATAGTAAATGCAATTGAAAAAAATCCTCACTCTATTTACTCAGATTAATTTTACTGGCTTTGCTCACTTTGCAGAGGGAACTTTTCATTACAACCATCCCCCTCATACATTTACACATATCGTAAGACATACACACATCAGTGGAGGCTCGATTTAAAAGCAGAAACCCACTGTATACAATCATACAGAGTGGCTCCTTCACCCAGTATCTGCCAGTGTCCAGGACACGCCACGGGTGATCTGTCTTCTCTGTGTTAAGAGAAAATGACGCACAGACAGACAGATTCTCTTTTCAGTGACAAGCATAAACTGCTCAGGTTAGTGGAGTAATGATGTGCTTTGATGCTGGCTGGGTCAAAAGTTGCAGAGAATCCAGAGCCTGTGAGCCGACCCATAAGTCTGCTTTTATTTCCCAGGATGCAGCCCCATCTCTGCTGTGCTCCTCCTGCCCAAAGAGGGATGCTGGAAGATGCTGCAGATACATGCACGCCAGGCGGGCTTTGTGGTTCTAAATGAAAGCTACGTTCTGTCAGGAAATGTGACCCAAGGACTAGGATTCTCTGCTGACCAGACTGAGGGGATGCCACCGGCCCCGCACGACTTCATCGTTTGGATGAAGCTTGGATACACTCTCATGCAGCCCCAGAAAGATGCAGAAAGCACTGGCCAGGGCACTGAGATGCCCTCCCTTTTCAGATGGCATTTGGCCAGATACTGCATACACTAACTCCTGCCCTCCTCACTGACTTACCTGGCAGGTAGTTACTACTATTAGATACTTGAATTTGGTTAGTTTTCAGTCCAAAAGCTCAAGGTACCCATTACTCTTACAAATGCATACAGCAGAAGCAGTCTACTGCCTGAAACACAGTGGAATTAACTCAGGCCATGAATGAGATCAAATGAAAAAAAAAAAACAACTGAAAAACGTCTATTTATCTACCATAATTAAAGAGTATGGCAGTCAAAATCCATCCTATTTCTAAGTAGATAAAGGAGCAATGACTTTTAACAAAATGACATTAGTTTCAGAAACAGTAAATCCAATAGGTTGGTTTGTTGAATGGTTATGAAAATTAAGGGTAAATAGGCTTAGTTGTTAAAATAACTTCCTGCACTATATTTCCAATGTGATCTGTTTCAAAATAAGAGGAAATAAATGAAACGTGGGCTTGGTGTTTGCCTGAGACAAAGTGGCAGTCTTGGTGGTGGCGGGCTGGGCCAAGAGGGAGCGGGGAGGGGGGCTTGGACAGAGGTGGGAAGCAACCGTCGGCGTCGGGGCACAGCCAGTCAGGCGACCCCTGAGGCTCAGCAGTCAGCCACCACCTCGCTAAGGGCACTAGGTCAGTCCTCATGTCCCAGGTGAGGGGACAGCCAGAAGGGTTGGGTGACTTCTTGTTGTTACCAGTCGCTGCCAAACAGATCCCCTCAAAGCTTAGTAACTTGGGAAAAAAACACTTAATACCTCACACACCGTCAGAAGGCCAAGGATCTGTCTGCTCCTGGCCCAGTCTCTCATGAACCAACAGGGCAGCTGGGGCTGGGGGCCCTGGGCTGCTTCCAGTGAGTGAGCTGGGCAGGGAGGGGAAGGAGCAGGGCGTGGGGGGAGAGGGGACCCCAGGCCCAGCCGAATGCAGTCGCAGCTCCTGGTCATCCAGAAGAGCTGAGTCAGCAGTTCAATCCACACGCAAGAGGGGGACCCAGACCCCTTCTGAGCAGAGGCAGGCACAGACGAGGCCACATCCCACAGACTGACAGAACACTGCAGCACCCAGCGGCCACCCGCATGTGCAAGGCTGTGCAGCAAACTGCCACCCCACCGCACGCTGACCTCCTCACCACCACCCAACACAGAGACTATTCCCCCACGGCAACATGTGTGAATTATGAACCACCACCAAAACAAACATGCCTACACACATAAGACCAGATAACAAAGAATAAACGGATATGGCTAAACCATCAAAGGCTGCCTTCATAAAGTTTAAATGCCTAATGCAACATTTGTTAGCAAAGGTAAAACTATCACTGGGGAGGAAACAAAGAAAATAAACAGGTTGTTTTCACTCCCTGCTTACTGAAATACATTTTGTCACCATTAAATTCCTTTAGCTGACTAGACCGTATGCTCAGAGGCAGATCAAGTTACCAAAAATACCATCTGAAGGACTTCTTGAATCTTTTCTCATCAAATGTCTACTTTTCACTATTTAATGACTGTTCAGTAATTGCCACCACCAGAAACAACATTCTAGTTTGGGGGAAAAAAAAAAGTCAGGTTACCAGATGTGTTAAAAAGATGTTCTATTTCCACAGCCCATTTCTTAAGAGCATATTGCCAAGCTAAGAACAGAAAACTGCTAAGCTGTTTGCTTGAAAGCAAATTTTAAAGAGTGGATGTAGTTTTCTGTTGAAGACCTAGATCCGTACCCCCAGAACTCTCCCTCCAAAGTGATCACAGCGTAACTGCAGAGTCCTCCAGCTATTCAGGTGGCAGCCCACCAGGTGGTGCAGGGAACAGTCAGGCCTTCTCACCAGAGGATGAGGAAGGCGCTGATACAAGGAAATGTTTCTATACTTTCTACCTCAGACCCAAATTGCAACATGGAAACACCTCTATCCAAGCCCCTGAAACGACATGACTGGCAGGGCCCAGCGAACTGTTACATCATTTAAACTCTGAGTCCATGTTCACTGGCAACATTTAACCTCCTTCTTCCACTATGAAGACCCAGTCTTTACTCCTCTTTTCATTATCCTACTCCAACCACTAAGCTTCCTCCTTCCTGCCCAGAACGAGCTCATTCTCAGACTTGTCAAAATATATTCGTATGTTATTCATATGTTATCTCGTANCATGTTCACTGGCAACATTTAACCTCCTTCTTCCACTATGAAGACCCAGTCTTTACTCCTCTTTTCATTATCCTACTCCAACCACTAAGCTTCCTCCTTTCTGCCCAGAACGAGCTCATTCTCAGACTTGTCAAAATATATTCGTATGTTATTCATATGTTATCTCGTATGTTATACCCCCAAACCTGTGGTTGATGCTGTTTAGTCGCTAAGTCATGTCCGACTCTTTTGCGACCCCACGAACTATATAGCCCACCAGGCTCCTCTATCCCATGGGATTTCCCAGGCAAGAACACTGGGGTGGGTTGCCATTTCCTCCTCCAGGGGAACCTTCCTTACTCAGGGATTGAACCCTCGTTTCCTGCATTGGCAGGTGGATTCTTTACCACTGAGCCACCAGGGAATCCCCCTTAAACATGTAACTTCAGCTTAATCATGAGAAAAACATCAGACAAACCCCAAATGAGGGATATTCTACAAAATCTCTGAGCAGGCCTCCTCAAAACTATCAAAGTCATCAAAACAAGGAAGCCACGCAACCATGACAGCCCAGAGGAGCCTAAGTAGACACAATGACTAAATGACATTGGTACCTGGACAGGCTGTTGAAGCAGAAAGAGGACATTAAGGAGAAACCCAGGAAATCTGAATAAAGTAGTTAATAATCATATTGTCAATACTGGTTCTTTAATAATAAGGGAAACTGGTTATAGTTGGCCTGGGAACTCTGTACTATGTTCCCATTTTTCCTGTAAATCTAAAATTGCTCTAAAAATAAAGTGTGGGCATAGATCTTACACCTACATAAAAGGAAAATAATCACATTAAACACTCCTGTATTTATCAATCAGGTATTTCTAGGGCATCTGTCCATTTTAAAAGGCAATGTTAAGCCCTCTCCACATCCTCCAGGGAACTAAGGTGTGAGTCAGCATTTCCTGATTTTAAAGCCAATTTTGTAACGAGACACACACCTAGGAGCAATCTATTTTACACCACAATCCTCTTCCAAGAGCAATCAATCCCCTTCCCCCAACCAAAGCAGCAGGTGGCCCAGGGCAGAGGGAGCACAAGCAGGACTATTAACATTCCTTATACCTCCAAGGCAGAGAAGGCAATGGCACCCCACTCCAGTACTCTTGCCTGGAAAATCCCATGGATGGAGGAGCCTGGTGGGCTGCAGTCTATGGGGTCGCTGAGAGTTGGACGCGACTCAGTGACTTCCCTTTCACTTTTCACTTTCACGCATGGGAGAAGGAAATGGCAACCCACTCCAGTGTTCTTGCCTGGAGAATCCCAGGGATGGTGGAGCCTGGTGGGCTGCCGTCTATGGGGTCGCACAGAGTCGGACACGACTGAAGTGACTTAGCAGCAGCAGCATACCTCCAAGGAGTTTATGATGCAAGACAGCTCCTGGGCCAGGTCCTAAACATCCATGGAGTGGATGAAGGAGCAGAGCCTACAGGTCAGTTGAGTGCCTGCCATTTACGGCCTCATTCTTTATCACGTGGGCTGATTCCACCTCTTTCTTCTGTAAGCAGAGAAACAAGAAGCTTCTCCTGTTAGGAGTCTGCACACAGCCCCTCCTTAACTGCTGCCTCTCTTGCTGTTCTAGTATTCTTAACATTAGCTGAAGCAGCAAACTTGACTCAAAAATGTCTTTTTGAAAGATT
Organism: Neotragus moschatus; assembly: GCA_006410615.1. Classification (NCBI taxonomy): domain Eukaryota; kingdom Metazoa; phylum Chordata; class Mammalia; order Artiodactyla; family Bovidae; genus Neotragus; species Neotragus moschatus. The sequence goes on from SJYA01005369.1 coordinate 4,641, forward strand.
TTCCCCAATGACTTACATATAAGTCAATTTTTTTTAATGTCAAAAAAATAATTCCCAACAGATGAGGGAAAAAGTGGCAGGAGAGAAGCTGCACAAGCAACTGCCGGGCCAGCACCCAGTGGCACTGCAGTGAGAAGCGGGGACACCCTCAGCGGCCTCAGATCACTGCGCGCTCCCCTCCACCTCCAGGAGCCACACCATGCCACCACCCTTCTGCATGCTCACCGCCTCCAGGACACCTCCCCCACTGCGGCACCCAACCTCAGGGTCAATGTTCTAGAGGCAAACCTGCTTCCCCACTTGCTTGGGCTCCCAGGTGGATGAGGGTACATAAAACTGGCTGCAACACCACCTTATAACCAGTAGGTGTCGCCAGCCCGCACTTCATCCCCAACACTGGTCCTCACCCCAGGGGTCCCGGTCCGCTCAGTTCCAGGGAACCACCTGAGTCATAACTGGCTCCAGGGAGGGATGAGTGAGATCCTCCATGGACTCCAAATCTTGGGTCTGTTTTGAAGAGCGTCTGCAGGGGAAAATGTTATGTGAAGGACTCCAAAGGAACCCAGGGTTAGAAACTTAAATGGAAAATTTGTAATTAATTTTTCCCCCTTCTATAAGCACAAATCGTCACGGAGTCAGAAATTCCTGGCAGTGAGCATGCGGGCACTGACTCTCTGGGTATCATCCATGGACGACCACCCCACAGGAACACACAAATGCCCGCCACGGTGGATACGGGGACTTGGGGGAGAGTCCTAGTTCAAGGACAACGTGGATGTTGGTCCACTTCTGTGACAAAAAGTGACAGTGAGAATCAGAGACTTAGACGTGGGGGAAAGGCAAGTGTGGGACAGTCAGGGGAGGAGAGGGAGCCTTCCCAGAGCTGCCCTGGGAGAGGAGAGGGAGGGGCGCCTGACACATACCCATGGCCAGGCCAGGTGCAGCAACCTGAAGGCAGGAGGAGGAGGTGTTTGAGGAATATTTGAAAATTCATATCAAGGTCGTCAGGTAAAGTGAAGGTGACCACATAGATTTTTTTAAAAAATAAAATTAGTGAATGTGGCTAGAGGACCAGAAATACCATGTAGCAGGCACATCTCAAGTGCCATGTGCAACCAAGAAATAAACTCATGAGCATCTCATTGAGATGTGGGGAGACATTTGCTAAAGTTTCTAGCAAACGAGCAACAGTAAATGGGAACTGTACAGCATTCTTATTAATTTAAAATTTACATGTTCTCATTAACCTTCTCTTGATTTATAGTTCAATGGCTAATTGCCATGTGAATATTACCCAAAGAGTTGGACACGACTGAGCGACTGAACTGATTACCCAAAAACTCCAGAAGGGTTGTCCTAAATCTGTTTTTCTCAAAAGGTCTTTATTCATTTCAAATTCCTCTTTCACAATGAATTTGTGCCAACACCACACTCATGACTCGTTAGCCCACTTCACAGACAAGTGACCCCTGGGAAAGGGGGTTCACGTGGTACTCTGGAGTCTGGATTCCATTTGAACCCGTTGTAAAATGTTAGTTTTGCCACAGCTCCAAGTTCTTTTTCTACAAGATGATTTAGACCACATTACAGAATCCAGAGGGAGCACCCCTAATGTGAATAAGCTGTAGCAGGACTCTGCACCCCCAAGAGGGCGCAAGACTCACCCCCAAGAGGAGGAGGGAAGCCAGCCTACTGGGCAGGTTCCGGGGGTGGGCCTCTGCTGTGGGCCTCTCCCGCTTATGTTCTGCATGGGGCAAGGTGCACAGCCCCTGCCAGGGACAGGGAGCTGGATTCTTTATTTCTGGCACACTTATTTACACGTCCGTTTTCTGCCTGGGGTGTCTTCCGCACGATTNGGGCGCCTGACACATACCCATGGCCAGGCCAGGTGCAGCAACCTGAAGGCAGGAGGAGGAGGTGTTTGAAGAATATTAGAAAATTCATATCAAGGTCGGCAGGTAAAGTGAAGGTGACCACATGGATTTTTAAAAAAATAAAATTAGTGAATGTGGCTAGAGGACCAGAAATACCATGTAGCAGGCACATCTCAAGTGTCATGTGCAACCAAGAAATAAACTCGTGAGCATCTCAGTGAGATGTGGGGAGACATTTGCTCAAGGTTCTAGCAAACGAGCAACAGTAAATGGGAACTGTACAGCATTCTTATTAATTTAAAATTTACATGTTCTCATTAACCTTCTCTTGATTTATAGTTCAATGGCTAATTGCCATGTGAATATTACCCAAAGAGTTGGACACGACTGAGCGACTGAACTGATTACCCAAAAACTCCAGAAGGGTTGTCCTAAATCTGTTTTTCTCAAAAGGTCTTTATTCATTTCAAATTCCTCTTTCACAATGAATTGGTGCCAACACCACACTCATGACTCGTTAGCCCACTTCACAGACAAGTGACCCCTGGGAAAGGGGGTTCATGTGGTACTCTGGAGTCTGGATTCCTTTTGAACCCGTTGTAAAATGTTGGTTTTGCCACAGCTCCAAGTTCTTTTTCTACAAGATGATTTAGACCACATTACAGAATCCAGAGGGAGCACCCCTAATGTGAATAAGCTGTAGCAGGACTCTGCACCCCCAAGAGGGCGCAAGACCCACCCCCAAGAGGAGGAGGGAAGCCAGCCTACTGGGCAGGTTCTGGGGGTGGGCCTCTGCTGTGGGCCTCTCCAGCTTATGTTCTGCATGGGGCAAGGTGCACAGCCCCTGCCAGGGACAGGGAGCTGGATTCTTTATTTCTGGCACACTTATTTACACGTCCGTTTTCTGCCTGGGGTGTCTTCCGCACGATTCCAGTATGTGTCATTACAACACGGGCTACAAATGTCTATCTCATTTAAAAGGAAAAGGATTGGGTTAGTTGAACTTGACTGGAAAGTAATTTGGCACTATATATCAAGAACTGGAAAGACACAGAACTGTTAAGCTGAGAANGCACACTTATTTACACGTCCGTTTTCTGCCTGGGGTGTCTTCCGCACGATTCCAGTATGTGTCATTACAACACGGGCTACAAATGTCTATCTCATTTAAAAGGAAAAGGATTGGGTTAGTTGAACTTGACTGGAAAGTAATTTGGCACTATATATCAAGAACTGGAAAGACACAGAACTGTTAAGCTGAGAAATCTCGTTTCTGTGAATTTATCCTCATGAACCAACCCAAAATAAGGAACAAATTTTATACGTGGATGTTGCAGCATTGTTCATAAAAGAAAAAAAAAAAGAAACTTAAAATATTCACTGACAGGTTGGTTAAATTATGTCACAGCCCCTCAGAAGAATATTAGGCAACCATTAAGAATTATAAAGACCACCCAGTTATATGCAAAATGCATATAATACATTAAATGAAAATGCTGGAGACAAAATTTTACGTATACAATGAAACAAACTATAAAAAAAGTCTCCACATAGATAAGCCTGGAATGAAATGCACTAAAATAAACATGGTTGTGTTGAGAGTGGAGAATGATGAGTGTTGTCTCCATGTCTTAAACTTTCTGTCATATTATTAAATTGCTTTCATGAATAATAAATTTTAGCACAGGCATGTTTAGGTTGGAACTTGAAACCTACCCAATATTTCATATCAATAACGCATCAGGCCCACACCTGGCCTGAGGCTACGAAAGCCGCCCAAGATAGCACAGGAGCTGCTTCCAGAAACAGGTGTGTGCCTGGCCCTGTGTTCACGGTGTGTGGTTGAGGCACTACTCCAGAGCCCATGCAGGCCACCCCTGCCCTGGAGCTGGGGAGGACTGAGAGGGCGCACTGGCCTGGGCAGGGTTCGGTGCTGCCAGACTCTGCTCCTGCAGGCCTGCTGAGCGCCCAGCTCCTCTGGGTCCAGCCCTTCCCCTCTGAGTGTTTTTTCCCAAGAAACTGGTCAACAAAAGATTGAACTGATCCTGTGTGCTTGTGGCCACAGCTGCCACTGATCTGTCAAACAAAGGGGTAGCTGGACGTTCTCATGAGTTCCCTGGCAACTACATGCAGAGACCACAGCCCATTGTTCTTCCAGGCCCGTCACTCACTGTGCTGACAGAGGACACGGGGTGGGAATCACAATGACAGGGACGCCGCCCCCCAGAGCTGATGCTCACTGTGAGATCCCAGCTCACAGGTCCTAGGGCAGCTGTGTCCATGTGGCCCAGACACTCTTCACACGCCCTTGAGGAGCAGGGTTAACGTCCTCACTGAAAAGCAAGAAACCTGAGAACCAAAGAGACCGAATCAAGAGCACGGAGCCAATGGGCAGTGAGGGCACCAGAGTTCACACTCTGTCCACAAGGCCAGGCCAGCCCTGGGTGGTCTGACCACCCCCCTGCCCTTCTGGGGCACGCCTGATTCAGCAGCCTGACTGACTGGCCTGGCCTGAGACGGGATCCACAATAACTCGGGGCAACCCACCCTTGTCTTCCCTTATTCAACTTCAAATAAATTATCAATTTACACTAATTTTTTTTTTTCCCAAGGCTGCTTTTCGTGCCTACACATTTTATCTTGCTTAATTATAAGGAGAAAGATGGTATGAAGGTGATTTGCTGCATGGAACTCAGGCTTCACAGGCAAATTCAGATTTCTGCTCTGGAGTTCACTCAATAGGAAGCATGACTGCTACCCACGGGGACACTGCAGGAATGAAGGGAGACACGTGCAGTGGATGCTAAAGCCTGACATACTACAGGCTCTCAATACGTGAGCCCCCATCCCACATCACAGGCGTAAACGTTTAAGGCACTTCATTTTACAGCAGAGAAAAGTGAAGCACACACACACAAAAAATTATCTAAGATCCCACAGTTAAAAAAATCATGAGACTTCTATCCATTGCAGACCCATAGGGTCTATAGAATTCAAGCATCACCACCAGGATATGCCAACCACATGGAATTTGTTTAAGCAGTGCTTGCCTCTCATCACTACTGTGTTAAAGTCTGAGAATTTAACCACCTCTTCTGATATAGTTATTTCTAATTAAGATTTTAATTTAATGTTGAGTTTCAAAGAGCCAGTTTATCTCTTAATTTACTCTCTACAACCCAAAGATTCATGTATCCATTGGCTCTGAAACTAAAAAACTAGATTCAAATCCATGTTCCAGAACTTTACAAATTATCAATCTTTCTAATTCTCAGTAGCATATATCCAGAATGCTGGACATTGAGAGGTTTAAAGAAAGTAAATGTGAAATACTTTGAATACAGTAGAGCTAACACCTTCAGGATGTGTTGTTGCTGCTGCTGCTACTACTGCTGAAGTCGCTTCAGTTGTGTCCAATTCTGTGCGACCCCACAGAGAGCGGCCCACCAGGCTCCCCCGTCCCTGGGACTCTCCAGGCAAGAACATTGGAGTGGGTTGCCATTTGCTTCTCCAATGCATGAAAGTGAAAAGTGAAAGGGAAGTCGCTCAGTTGTGTCTGACTCTTAGTGATCCCATCGACTGCAGCCCACCAAGCTCCTCCGTCCATGGGATTTTCCAAGCAAGAGTACTGGAGTGGGGCGCCATTGCCTTCTCCAATGAGGATGTGTTAGGCCAGATGAATTAAGCGCCAGAAGGAACTCATTAGAAGTCAGTGGGCCTTACATGGGTGTGAAACACAGAAGAGTTTACTTGAAGCAAATCAAGCAAAACATGCAGATACACTCTGGCTCATGTGCACAGAGTCCTGGGAAACAGCCCTGTAATCCCGGATCCCGCCAGCAAAACCCATGACTGGGGAGCGCCAGGGTCTGTTTTTTAAAGAAATTCTGCTGGTGAGCATATCTCCAAAAGTTTATACCTCATATCTTACAAAAGGGAGTGGGTGGCTTAAAATAAAAAATATGAAGAGAAACACCAAAGAAATGGAACATCAAGACTGATGGAAACGAGGAAGCACATTTGAATTCTCGAGCTTTCCAAAGACAAAAGTAAACAAAGTAACGCAAAGAAGAATTATGATGTGATGAGAAGTGGTCAACGGTGAGGAAGCTGCCCAAGGTGAAAAGGACATGATCAGGTAAGAACCCATTCAGATCAGAGATTCCTATCCCTCGTGAAGCCCTAAGTACCTTAACACAGACTGCATTTCTGGTGGCAAATCCTAAAATTTGTCATGAAAGGAATGGATTTGGAGTCACGAGTGGTGGTGGATTAAAGTGTCCGGATTTCTTTGCTGCTCCTCTCCAGGGTGCTGGAGTGCACGGCCCCAAGCTGCCTGGACCCTAGCCCTGGGACTTACTGTAGCTCACTGGGCGGCAGCAACCCAGAGTCCAAGATAGGCTCATCATCCTGTTCTCTGGCTGCCCCCACCCCGAACTCGGCCCTATGGCCCGCACACGTAAGGAAGCAGGCTCGGGTCCTGGAAAGTCAAGGCGCCCCAGAAAGCAACCATCAAGGCCTGGGGCGGGCAGGTGGGGCCAGCTTGGATAGCCGGCAACCCAGCTGTCACTTGACTGAATGAGTACACACAACCCACAGAGAGCCCAGTCGACCCGAGGGCTGCAGGAAGTGAGAAACCACCCATTTCAGGGTGGTGGGCTCGGCGGCAGCAGATAAGGGAAACACGGATGCAGAACGGACCCCCACAAGAAATTTCCAACAACAGCTCCAAGGCATCAGGAAGCTGCTGCTATACGGCATCTGCCCACAACACTCTGGAGTAAGAGGTGCAAGGACAGTTCAGGCAAAGGCTCCAAAGGGAGCAAAACCAGTGTCAGCCACACAGCTGGAGGAACAGCCGGCACTGTGAATATTATATTCCCACAGAAAGAATAAAAGGGTCTGAGGGAGCCTGTACAAAAAAAAAAAAAGGAGAGAGAGAGAGAGAAAGATAAAAGTGAGAGACCTTTTGAGTTTTAGAAGCCATTCCTGATATAACCGATTTATTCATTTAACAGGTATTTGTTTGAATGTTTACTTTTAGGCCAGATCCTTTCCCAGCTGGCAGAGCTAGAGAGATAATTGTACACCATCAGGTCCCACCCTCCACAGTGTTGGACACATGCTGTGTGATCCCTGGCACGTCTGTGCCCTCCCTGGGGACAGGGGTTAATGGTCACTGCACAGAATCTCTGTGGGCTCCTGGTACAGTGTCTGACACACGCTACGTGATCATTACCACTAGCGCTGATACTAAGGGACGCACCACCATTAGTATCAAGTACAATCTCGACAGTAATAGTGTTATCACTGTGCTGTGGCTCAAAGATGGCTGGAGAAGTCGTAGCAGGGAGGACAAGGGAGAGGGAGTGTGACACGGGGCTGTTAGGGGAGGACTGTGGTCCTCCTGGGGAGGCAGAGGGCAAGGTCTGATGCAGGCGCAGAGACCAGACCTGGCCCATGAATTAGACAGGGAGCAGCTGGGTGGGACAGCTCCTGGATTGAGAACACAGCCTCCTTGCCTACCTGCCCCCCTCAAAACTCCCAGCATCATTTCAGACCAAAAGGCAAGGATGGTAAGCCCACCCACCAAGTCCTCCAGGCTGGGAGCACACTCTGGCAAGCAGGGCTAAGGCCCTGGGAAAGCTGGTGGGGCCCCAGGACTGCAGTTCCCCAGAAGGGAACTCAGAAGGGTTCCCCAGCAGAGTCTCAGTCCTGCAGGTCCCCAGTGAGAGAAGGACTGAGAACCAGCAAGGCCACTGTGGCTAGAAGCAGCAGTCTGGAGGAGCGGGGTGGGCTGTGTCCCTCTGTGCTGACCGGGGCTCAGCTGGCCCTTCCGCGACAGACAGCCTTCCCCCTACCCAGGCCTCACCACAGATCAGGGGGGTCGCCCACCCAGGCACAACCAAGAGGGTCTATGCGACCCGGCACCCGGAGGCCAGATATACCCAAGGGTCCCTGCAGACTCCATGTGGGGTTCTGGGCAGCGTGCAGCCCTGGGGCCAAACATGAGCGAAGAACCTTTCCCTCCCCACCGAGAAGAGTCGGGCACACCTGCTGCCCAGCGAGACTGGCTTTCAGTGTCTTCTTCAGACCAGGGCGAAATGCAAAGCAAGGACCCAAATAAAGACTGAGAGTTAGGTGAAATTTTCCGGTTGACCTCACGCTGAGGTTTTTCAGACCCTTCTGAAACTGAAGGGAACACTGAACATTTTGAGAGAAAAGCAATTAAGGGACTTAGCATCACGGGCACATTTAAAGAAACTTATGCACCATCATGGGCTTCCCTGGTGGCTCAGCTGGTAAAGAATCTGCCTGCAATGCTGGAGACCTGGGTTCGATCCCTGGGTTAGGAAGTTCCCCCGGAGAAAGGAAAGGCTACCCTAGCCCAGTATTCTGACTTGGAGAATTCCACGGACTACAGTCCACGAGATTGCAAAGAGTCGGACACGACTGAGCAACTTTCATTACGTGACACACGTTCCTGCGGAGGAAGTAAGAGAAAAGAAGGTTCTTGTGGTAAATAACAGCACCTCCACAGTGACCAACTGCAGGGCGGATGGTGTGCTCCCAGAGCTGGGCCCCGCAAACCAGAGGTGACCGACTGCGGGTCAGAGAGGGTGCTTCATGCGGAGCTCTGTTTCAACTGTTCCTCCTCGGCTCTGCTAAAAGCAGTGTCGGAGCCTCACCAGATACAAAGGCTGCCCCTTCACCCACTTCAAACATCTGACGTCAGAACAAACCAACCCCCGTCTGGCTGTGCAGTCGCGAACAGCTGGGGCTGGGATGCTGTTCAGAAACACTCTCACACCAGGGGCTCACAGCATCGTGCAGACATATGGACAAGCCCTCCAGACCGCATTTGTCCAGCTGACTTAGAGGCTAATAGTCCAAGACCTTCACCTGCGAAGATGACAGAAAACACAAGAGCTCCTAGGGAAGAGAAGCGAACGGGCACCACAAGTCTGTCCACTCGCAATCTGACGTGATGTACGCAAAGGTAGGAGTGATAGGAACCTCTGCAGGAGGCCAGGCTGCCCGCCCATTAGGAGTTAAGGCTCTGTGGCCCCAGCTGACCACTTCCGCTCTTTGGTGTCTTTAAGGAAGGGAGCTTACATCAGCGACAGTGTCAAGCCTCCCTCCGGTTCCCTCGCACATACACTGGGTTCAGGCCTCGTCCACGTGCTGGGGAAATGTGCTGGCCCTTATCCATCCTCTCACAACACAAAATGCCACCCTTATCCTGCCCGCCACTGCCCAGGCAGTCCCGAGGGCTCACCGTTTCCCAGCCCATCAGGCAGGCAACAACACTCCTTCAATGCCACTGCAGCTAGACCCCACCCCACACACTCAAGCTGATCTCTTACTGAACCCTCAGCACTCATTCAGGTCTGCTCCCTCAGGTTCCCATACACACCGTGATCATTCTCACTTCCTTGGCTGGGCTCAAGATTTTCTTTTTTTTTTTTTTTTCATTTTTAAAGTAAGGTATAAAATAGATAATAAAATTCACTCCAGTCTACAGCTCTGAGTTGACAACTGTTCACAGCCATGCAACCATCAACACAGAAAGACACAGCAGCTCATCACCCAGGAGACTCCCCATGCACCTTCACCCCAACTCCCAGGCAATGCTGATCTGTGTTCTGTCTGCAACGCTGCCTTTTCCAGAAGGTCACATAGACTGAATGAGGCAGTATGTGACCTTTGACTCGGCTTCCTCCTCTCACATGACTGCCTGGGATTCACTGTGTGTACCGCTCCCTCATGCAGGGGAGCTGTGTCCACTGCCAGCTTCCACACCGCACATACAGGCTCCCACAGCCAGGTCATCACTCCCCAGAGGAGGGCCAGTGAAGGGGCTTCCAGTTTGGGGCAAACACAAATAAAAGGTTCCGAATTCTGTGAGCACATAGATTTCCATTTCCCTCAGATAAGTATCTAAGGGGTTACTGGGTGGCCTGGGAGCATGTCTGACTCTAAGAACTGCCAGCTGTCCTCCAAACCCTGTGCTGGTTTGGGTTCCCACAGCAGGCGTGAGCTCTGGTCACTCTGCGTCCTCACCGTAGTGCTGTTACTGTTTTGAGTTTTATTAAGTCATCCTAACAGGTGTATGCGCCATAATGCCATTTCCTTATCTGCTGTAAGTACGCTCAGTACACACTAGGCATCATGCTCCACGGCTCACACACTCCTCAATTAAGGCTGAATACTGAGTGCTTTCAAATGAGGACACTGAAGTGACCCTGATCCAGGGTCAAAAGACTACAAAATCCATGGCTTCCAATCAGATCTCTCCCACGAAGACTTTTCTTACCCCTTCATGGTGTCTCCATGTTCCTTCAGGCCCTGGCTCATACGTGACCCCCTATGTGATAGTTTCTGCCTGGCCTTTCTTGCACTTCATCAGTTCCTTAACTATTTTATTGATCTCTAGATAGAGAATCAAAGTACTCTCAAAATAGCTCATGCTTCTCATCTCCCAAGCAAGATGCTTCTTCTTGGGGCCAGAGCTCCCCTTCTCTCTCTCCACCATTACCTTTCCACCTTGTGAGTTTCAGGCATGGACAGAAATGCATCAGAATATGTAGGTGTGTGGAAATCAGGGGCGAAGGTGTGCGCTAGAGAACGCCACCTATTTGCGCCCCAGGGCCCCACAACCTACAGGCTCATCTGCCCTGCCAGGGGCATCAGGCAGCTAGGGCAGTTGAGCTGCAGAAAAGGTGGCAGGTTTGAAGTCAAGGTAAAGCCCTGCCCCACCTGTCAGAAACCTCATAAACTGATCCATGACAAATGGTAATAAAATATCCAGTGTCTAGGAAGCAGGGTAAAACAGCTGTTGGCAACACATGGAAAGACTCAAGAGTATTAGAAACTAATATGAAACTCAAAAGACACATAAGCCTCTTAGAGTTAACGAATCAATCACCAACCTCCCAGGGATGAGGAGATGACCCAAGGTGACAGTGGAAAGCAAGCCTGAAGCCAGAACCAGTGCTGACCACACAGCTGACCTCGGCCTCGTCCCTGGAGATCTGGAACGCAGCCCCACCGGGAGCCCTGACGTGCATGCAGTGACTCCTCACGTGCTGTCCCCACAGGTCACTCCTCCCCCAGGACGCAGGACACAGGGCTGCGCTCCACATCCCCTTCTCTAGACTCTGCCTCTCACCGTCTCCAAGTCCCGCCCCAGGCTGTCACCTCTCCAAAGCAAAGCCTACTTACTGTTCCCATCGGCATTTGAGAGCAGGGACCCCAAACACGTGCCCCACCCCACAAGTGAAAGAAACAAAAGCCTCATCCTTCCTGTCCATCATCACCCATGGAAGCCCCGTCTCCCTTACCTCCACCCTCCCCTCTTGTGTCACAGGGGCCACCGCGGGTTCTCCCTTGGCCCTCTGGCTACCCCCACAGGCCAATGCACTGCAGTCCTGACTGGTTTCAATTGTTTTCTCCTGTCTCTAGCGAGCCACTAGGGAACTCGACCCTTTGAAGGAACACTCTCACCCCTGCTTGGACCCTACAACCAAATTTCCTCACACTGAGGCATCATTTGTCTGTAACTTTCAGGGCCTTCTGACCAGGCCCCATCTCTAGTCTCTCTCCTCTGATCAGGCTGGGGCATTCCTCATCTTTGAGTTCTTTTATCTGACTGCTCACTTGGGAAGCCCAGTTTCGGTTTATAACCACACTCTCTCAGGAACAGTCTTTAGATGCCGTGTGCTGCGGCCCCCACAGCCTGGGTGGGTGGGTGGGTGTGTGTCTGTG
>SJYA01005370.1:11242-25276 GCA_006410615.1 Neotragus moschatus
TGTGGGAGCGGCATTCTGGGGGGGGGGGTGGGGGTAGGGAAGGCCACACTGGACCTGGACAATAAGGAGCCAGGTCCGGGCCAGGAGGCTGAGGGCTGAAGCTGGAGCGGTGTGATGGGCCCGGGTGGGGCCGTGGGGCCCCGGGCCTGAGGACGCTCTCCCCCCGAAGCCGCGCCTTCCTGGAGTACTACCAGCAGCATCTGGAGTACGCCTGCCCCACAGAGGACATCTACCTGGAGTAGCCGCCCCGCTCTCCTGCTCCGGGAGCAGCCAGGGCTGGGGCCACCTCGGGAGGCTGCCTCAGCTTCAGCAAGGACTGGACTGTGGGCCCGTGGGGCCTGATGCCTGGGGGGCTGCGGGCTGTGTGGGTGGCGCGTCCTCGCCCGGGGGGCCCTGCGCCTCTGCCCCCCACATGTCCCCCTGCCACCCGGGGGTGCCCGCGGCCCCCCCAACCCTGTCTGTCTCTGCCCCTCTGTGCTGCGAACTCTCACCCTCTGCTCGTCACTGTGGGGTTGAAGCTGGGAGGGGCGTGGGGAGGAAGCTCCCAGGTGACCCCCCTTGCTTGCCCCCCGTGATTTATAAAGGAGTTTTAATTTTTATAGTGAATATCAAGGGATCGTCCCGTCCTCATCATGGGGACGAAGAGAGGGCCCCCCATTCTGCCCCACTTGGCGCTCGGGGGACACAGGGAGGGGTTCCCCAGGAGGGCCTTGGTGGGGACTAGGAGTCCCTGATGCTCACCCCGAGTCCCAGACGCTGCTAGGAGGAGGGGGCCCTGGCCCGGGCCCCAACCACACCAGCATCTGCTTTGCCGCTGCAAACACTCCCCGCAGTCCAGCACCTCAATAAACTCTCTGCTTGGTGTGACCCTGGCTATTTCTGGGGTGAGGGAAGCAGATACGGGGCTGGGGACCAGGTGCTGCCCACGGTGGCGGGGGCCGAGGTGCCAGGGTGCCGGGACTGCTGTCTGAAGCCCTGCCGGGCTCCTGATGCGGCATGTGGTGGCTGCCCTCCACCACCACTCGCCGGGTCAGTGAGGAAGCTGAGGCCCGGGAGAAGGTCACGAGATGCGTGTGCTGCCCGCCTGCACGGGGGCACCAGGCTGGGAGTGTGTGCAGGCCTGTGAGCGTGCCCGCATGCTTGTGAACGTGTGTGTGAGACACAGCGGGCGTCACTCTGCCTATATCCTAAGACTGGTGTTTTAAAAGCTCCCCACAGAGCCAGAAGGCAAGAGGTGACTGTCACGTGCCCTGCCTGCTGGGGAAAGGGCTTCCAGCCAGCACCCGCCCTCAGGCGCTGAGGTCAGCGTGTGGTGGTCAGCGCTTTCCCGAGGGTGGGCCTGCTCCCCCCCAAACCCAGGACAAGAGCAGCAGGAGGAAGACCACGGGTGCAGGGGACGGAAGGAGGAGGGCCAGGGAGACAGCCCACACGTGGAGGCTTCACACGCCTGTCTGTGAAACCACGCGCCTCTGCTCACGCCCCACAGAGGACACGGTCACGCGCCAGGTGCCATCAGTGGCCCCTCAGCATCTGGGCAGCCGCCGCGCAGGCCAGGGCTCCGACTCCACGGAACAGGGAAACCCAGCGGAGCGCCTGTGGCAGGCTTCTCGCCGAGTGCCGCTGAAAGAGGCGGAGCCCTGAGCAGCCGCCGTCCACACCCGGGTGGCTCCGTGTTCCCAGCACCCCCGCCCCGCCACTGGGCTCGGTCCCCTCCTTCAGCTCACCTCCCCACCTCTCTGTCTCTGAGGCTCTCTCTACCTGCCGGCCTCCAGGACAGCGGCCAGACGCGTGGCCTTCACGGGGCGCAGCTTCCTGTGGGGGCCCTTCCCATGCCTGCCCGGCTCTCCGCCCTGGCCTCCTCTCCTGACCTCTCAGGCACCTTCCTTCATGCCCCCAGCTTCTGGGGCTTCTCATCCCGGGTTCCCCGCCCGGCTCAGTCTCCAGCGCCAGCTCCTCTCACTGGCGCCCTCCCCGAGCTGGGCTGTGCCCGATGCTGCCCAGTGAGGCACAGGCCCAGCTGTCCTCCAGGAGCGCCCTCTGCCGGCTCCTGGGCAGCGGCCTCGAGGGACTCTGTCAAGGGGACCCTGACGCGGGGGTGCACAGGAGCACATGCCCGGTGGCTGCCGCAGACACGTGCCCACGTCCTCAGGTTGGCCGAGAAGTTCATTCAGGGGTTGCCTAAGCTGGCTTGGAAAACAGCTTTCCAGCCATCCCAGCAGAGCTGTGCTCCATCGTGGTTTCCAGTTGCTGAGCTGGAGCCAGCCGAGACTCCGCTGCTGTCAGCTTCGCCCCCACCCATCACCCCTAACTCTGCCCCCTCACTTCCCACCTCTGCCAGGCCACACCACCTGGTTCTTTGGGCATCGGGCAGCTCCCTGCAGGCTCCCAGCCCCCACCTGCCTCTCCAGGTCCACCAGCGCCTGCAGCGAGAGCGGAGTCTCAGCAGAAACCTGAGCGAGCCGCTCGCCCTCCTAACCGTGTGGCCGTAATTCTGGTGGCTCCCAGCTGAGCCTCCACCTGCCCTGGTGCTGCCCTCCAGCCCCTCTTCCCTCCACCCCACTTCCGCCCTTGGAAACAGCTTCCTGTGGGCATCTGCTGTCCTCTGGGTGTGGCTGGGCGATCTCTGACCCTCCTGGATGCGGGAGCCCTGGGCTCTGGGTCCTGTCCTTGCCCTGGCAGAGGATGCCTACTGTGAGTCGAGGAGTAGGTGTGTGTGCCAGGTCGCTCCAGTCATGTCCAACTCTTTGCGACCCCATGGACTGTAGCCTGCCAGGCTCCTCTGTCCATGGGATTCTCCAGGCAAGAGTACTGGAGCGGGTTGCCCTGCTCTCCTCCAGGGGACCTTCCTGACCCAGGAATCAAACCCACGTCTCTTAGGTCCCCTGTGTTGGCAGGCAGGTTCCTTACCACTAGCGCCCCCCTTGGGAAGCCAGAGAGCAGGACATGGCTAATGCTCCCCGTCCTCCCAGAGCCTGGCGCAGCACCTGGCACACCTGCTTGGGGACCCTTCAGAGCTTGGAGTGGGGAGTGAGCCAGCCCCTGGTGCCCGGACTCTGCCTTCCGGAAACCCAGCCAAGGGCAACACCCTGCACGAAAAGCTTTATACATGTTCCTGTTTAAAATGTTAAAAGCAGGGACTTTCCTGTGGTCCAGTGGTTAAGAATCCACCTGCCGAGGTAGGGGACACAGGTCTAATTCTTGGTCCAAGAAGATCCCACCTGCCGTGGAGCAGTTAAGCCCGTGTGCCACAGCTCCTGAGGCCACAGGCTGTAGGGTCCATTCTCACAACAGGAGAGGCCACCCTGAGATGACTGCGCACCCTGGGGAGAGCCCTGCTCCCCACAGCTCAGAAAGCTGGATGTAGTGAGGCCAGAAATAAGGGAATTTTAAAAAAGTTGAAAGCATAAATGCAGTCTAAATACTGACCAATAAGGTTAGCTGATTTAGGCTAGAAACACAGAATTGGAATATTGGGCTGATTTGGAAAAAAGTGTGCTTACAAATAACAGGAATACAGAAAATGTTTGTTATGCTGTTAAGGAGAAATAAATGTGCAGAGTCTATGCTAGAAAGGAGACACAAGGTTGCAGTCGCCGCCGGAGGCGAGGCGGACGGCCCACGTCCTAACTGTTTATTAGGGACCCCCAAAGGCAAATAGAAACACTCACAGCAAACTAAAACTAGAAAAGATAAACTCTGACATAAAAAGCTATTTTGGCCACAATGGAAGTGCCCATCTCAGAGGATTCGGTGGGCTCGGCCAGGAGGCTGAGAGCAGCACTCAGATGTGAGTTTAATTTGAGGCTAGAAGGAGACGGAGAGAATCAAGGTATAACTTAAGGCAAAAAATTAAGGCCGAGTAGCCAAGATCATTGTAAAGTGAAGAACGGTGGTCTCAGCTCAGAGTCTCGCTACGAAACATTGACCAAGAAGTTCACGACTCAAAATGTTAAGAAAAGGAAAAAAAGATAATCAGATCTAAAGATACAGTCTATAGGGCAAAGGAAAACTACATGTGCCACTGGGGCTCCATATTCTCCATGTCACTAGCAACATTCTTTTTGGGTGTTAATGGGAATATTTCAATAGGGTTAGGTGTGATGCAAAGTGTTGAGCTCTAAGAGAAAACCCCCGGAAGACAGCCTAATAAGCCTCGGCATTCCTCATGCCGCAGGAGGTGTGGAGGCTGCCGTGGGGGCATCAGGCTCCTCTCAGCCCTGGTCCCTGGTGTGTGGCCTCAGGCCTCATGGCTCCCCGAGGCTGCTGTATCTCTGCGCGCTGTGCTCGGTTCCAGGCAGGAGGACGTGAAAGGGCAGAGGGCAGCTGGTTTGGTAAAGGCCCCACTGTGCGCTGTAGTGAGGAGTGGGCAAGAGCGAGGCAGAGGGAACAAAAGCAGCGTGAGGCCCATCCTTAAGGCTGGGTGCCCGAAGGTGGGGAGCCAGAATATTTACCTGCTGGCTCCCGGCCCTAGCTGGTTGAGGGCCACCCCAGGAGGGCTCAGCCCTTGCCCTTCAGAGCATCTCAGGCGAGGGCTGAGATCGGAGTGAAGAAGCAAGTCCTCTCGGGACCACCCAGCCGGCCACAGCCAAGCTCAGGACCCCTGTCTGGGCTTCTGATTCTTCACAGCTGAGCAGCCATCCTGACATTTCTCAAAAGAAGCACTGAGAGCAAAACCCCCTGAGGGGCCTCCAGGTACCAGCCTGCCCCAGGCTGAGGGTGGCCGAGGCAAATGGCTCCCCTAAAGACAGGCCATTAGGGGGCACGGCCTTGGTGCCGAGCATAGCAGTGGTACCGGGACCCCGTTCCTGAGACAGTGGCCTGAGCTGGCCTCACCTGGTGTGCAGGCGTGAGGTGCGTGTGAACCAGGAGTTGCTGCCCAGCGTAAGTCTCTCCTCTGGTGTGTCCCCGCTCCGGCCTGGGTCTCATGTTCTGGAATTAGCCCAGGACCCGGCACACAGGCCCGTCTCCCACCCTGGCTCTGCCTTGTGGCAGCGTCTGGAGTCCACAGTCAGCAGCACCGAGCCCCACGCCCTTTCCCCGTGAGTGAGTGCAGCCTTGCGGGGAGGAGGATAGAACAATTTCGCCCTGAAAGCTGCCTCGGCCATCACCGGGGTTGATGTCAAGGCAACTTTGATTTTGTTTATTTCCTTTGTGCAAGTTTAGAGCAGACAGGAGCAGCCAGTTCCCAGCATCTGCCTGGCAGGAAGGGGCCTGGCTCCCACCCTCTGTAGACTCCCACCCTGTGTAGACAACCCCCTCGGTGGAAGCAGCTCCCCACACTCACACTCCACCACCGCAGAGAACCCAAACCCCGAGAGCAGGAGCCCCTGTGTTCCCCATCCCCTGCCCCAGGCTGTCTCTGCTGGTGGTGAGCTGACCCTTTCCCTTGCTCTCTGGGCCCCAACCACCTGGAGATCCACTTCTGAGCAAAACAGGAGGCTGGACTGAGGGTCCCTCCAGGCTGGAGAGGGCTGTGGTCCCCAGAGACTCGGGTGCCCTCTGGGGAGGGCGGGCTCTGGACACCCAGCTGGTGAAGTGGCTCACGCCACAGTGTTGTAAGGTTTGCAAGATGGGGTGGGTTTGCACCCTTGCCGAGGAATCTGGGCCCAGCCAGAGACTGCTCCCCAGGGCCCTGTCATCTCAGACCCTCCCCAACCCCGTGTCCCTCTGCCTCTGCTCCGCTCCCTGGGTCTGTTTCTCTGAGCAGAGGGACTCCGGCGGCGGGGCAGGCTTGTGCCTCGGGCCCTGGGGCTGTGACCACCTGAGGGGGGGTCTCCACGCAAAGGAGCCCAGGAGGCTGGGGACACAAATGCATGCCTCCTCCCTCTGCTACCGCTGCCCCTTTGGCAGGCCAGGGGTCGGGGGGCTTGTGGGACTCTCCAGACGTCCCGGGTGGTGTGCAGGTGTGACGAAGGTCAGGGTGGGATGCAGGAGTCACGGTGAGTACAGACCCCAGCGGGGGGCAGGCACACCCACCTGGTTGTCAAGCCCCCCTCAGAGTGAGCTGTAGGCCCCGCGTGGGTACCCTAACCAGGATGTATGAATTCTGGGACAACATTCAGAGAAGAGGCGGAATTCATTCTATTCCATGGAGGTGCCCCCTTTTGCTGCCCCTTCTGGCCACTTGGGGGACAAGCAAGCACCTGAGCAAAGAAGGACAATGGGAAGGCAAGGAGAGGGTGGTCTCCCTGCGGTCAAGGTCAAGGTCATGGTCACGGGGTGGGGGGAGGGGGGTGGTGTGGGGACCCTTCCCTTCCTTCCCACTGCCTGAGGGGAAACCGCGGCCCCCACGGCCTGCTGTTCTGTTCATCCCAGCACAAGCAGCTCCAGGCAGAGGGCCCCGGGCTCCCTGAGGAAGCCGCTTAGGGGCGGGGATGGCCTTAGGCGCACAGGGAAAGCGCTGTTGCTTTTGTTTTTAGTTTTTTGACCGCGTGGAGGCTTCGCTGCTCTGAAGGTTTTTCTCTAGCCGTGGAGAGTGGGGGCTCCTCTGTCTCTGTGCTGCCCGGCTTCCCATTGCTGCGGCTTCTCTTGCTGCACAGCGCAGGCAGCAGGGCGTGGGCTCGGTGGTCATGGCTCAGCTGCCCCGTGGCAAGTGGGATCTTCCCGGACCAGGGATTGCACCCACGTCTCCTGCATTGCCTGGTGAATTCTTTACCATTGAGCCACTAAGGAAGCCCAGTGCTGCTTTTCAAATCAGCAGCAGCAGAGCGGGGGACATTTTGGACAGCGCCCGGGGCCATTAAATGAGTGTACAACGTGTGAGTGTGCGTCTGGGTCGGGTGTGCACGCCCGCATACCGGTGCCTGTATGAAGAGGGCACATCGCACTAAGACAGCTACAGTGATGAGAAGCAAGCCTTTCTGCTCTCAGAGCATCACAGCGAGCCTGCGTGGAGGGGAGGGCAGGGGAGAGCCTCACGCACACGCGCGAGTGCCCTGCCTCAGGTCTTGGCGGGCAGGGAGGCAGCCCTGACGGCTTCGGTTACTACCTCAGCCCACAGTTATGCTTCCGTGGGACCAAGGACTCTTCCTTTGTGGCATTTATAACGGGTAAATTTTTTAATGATATAACTGAGACAGTCATGATTAAATTTTCATTTCCGTGGAACTATAAAATCTGCCGGGAGCCAGCGTGAGGAATCCCACCCATGGCAAAGGTCATGAGGAAGGAAGCCCGACAAAACGCAAAGGCGTGATCTAGCTTCAGGGGTTCCCCCGGGCCTTCCTGAACATCTACCCCCCAAACCAGAGTCTGCCTGCCTTATTGTACTGTGCTCTCCACTCTTCTGACATAACAGGGGGCCATCCCTGACCACTTTCCTCTAAAAGGAATTAACTTAGGGATCCAGTTAACAGTCTCCTGCATCTAAAAAGAATGATGCCTTTCTAACTGACCTAACCGGTCTGCCCAGACTTTCTACAACTTGTGAATTGTTTACAGCCTCCCAACCTCCAGAGGCATGAAGCTTAAAGCATCTTAAAGATACAGAGCCTTTTCTAAAAACCTAAAAATCATACTGGTAGAGGGATTTCACTGTTGAGTCAATGACTGCCGCCAGGCCTCCATATTTTTTATCGTTTAGGCACCTGGAGGATATTAATTAATGTAGTCGGGATGCAGAAATAGGAATATAGTAGTTTTGATGTGAGCAACACTAGACTTTTGAGTTAATTACTTTTCTCTGTTATAAATCACTGTACTTCTTTCATTGTTATAAATTGTTGTGTCTTTGCTATGTAAGAATGTAACTTTATTTAGTACTTTCTGAGAGTGGCTCCAGACTTTGGGAAGAACAACACTGTTAGGGCAAATAAGTCTTCTGGTTGACAAACCCTTATCAGAAAAGGGCCGTAAAATGTTAATTGGCCTTCTGGCCAGAAGATGATGTAAATCACCTAAGACTTGTGTATACAACTAGATATGCAGAGAGAAAGCCTCGTCTCAGTAAGAGTCAGGGCTGCTGATGCTGCATAATTTTATATTATCCATTGATCTCTATGTACAAAAAAAGATATAAAGGCCTTTCTGGACAATAGAGGATGGGCCAGTCATTGGAAAGACTGGTTTCCCCCATGTCCTTTTTACTCTATTTTCTGGCTGAATTCCCATCCAGGGCGTGGAGGCTCGCCGTCTACTTACTTGCCCCAGCTTCTAAAACTCATGAGAGAGGGAGCCCAAGGCAGGGCACCCTCCGATATTCAAAGGAGCGTCGGTGGCCTAACGTAGATGGTGCAAACTTCTTGTCCTGAAGTTTTATTGGCTTTCCACGTAAACCAAGTTATTCATCCTCTTTTCTCCACTAAATTTTCCTACTACACTATTCTTTCCTAATCTCTCTTTATAGTTCTAATTAAATGTTTTCCTCTCCTACGCCGTCTTCCCTTCAAATTCCCTGGATCTACCGGGGCAGGACCCCAGCAAAAATCTTTTGTTCAGTTGCTCAGCTATGTATGACTCTGCAGCCCCATGAACTGCAGCACACCAGGCCTCCCTGTCCATCACCAACTCCTGGAACTTGCTCAAACTCATGTCCATTGAGTTGGTGATGCCATCCAACCATCTCATCCTCTGTCATCCCCTTCTCCTGCCTTCAATCTTTCCCAGCATCAAGGTCTTTTCTGATGTGTCAGCTCTTTGCATCAGGTGGCCAAAGTACTGGAGCTTTAGCCTCAGCATCGGTCCTCCCAATGAACACCCAGGACTGATTTCCTTTAGGATGGACTGGTTGGATCTCCTTGCAGTCCACGAGACTCTCAAGAATCTTCTCCAACACCACAGTTCAAAAGCATCAATTCTTTGGCCCTCAGCCTTCTTTATAGTCCAACTCTCACATCCATACATGACCACTGGAAAAACCATAGCTTTGACTAGATGGACCTTGGTCAGTAATGTCTCTGCTTTTTAATATGCTGTCTAGGTTGGATCATGGGATTCCCTGGTGGCTTAGATGGTAAAGCATCTGCCCGTAATGCGGGAGACTCAGGTTTGACCCTTGGGTCAGGAAGATGCCCTGGAGAATGAAATGGCAACCCACTCTAGCATTCTAGCCTAGAAAATCNGGTCAGTAATGTCTCTGCTTTTTAATATGCTGTCTAGGTTGGATCATGGGATTCCCTGGTGGCTTAGATGGTAAAGCATCTGCCCGTAATGCGGGAGACTCAGGTTTGACCCTTGGGTCAGGAAGATGCCCTGGAGAATGAAATGGCAACCCACTCTAGCATTCTAGCCTAGAAAATCCCACGGATGGAGGAGCCCCATGGGCTACAGTCCATGGGGTCGCAAAGAGTCGGACACGACTGAGTGACTTCACTTTCACTTTCTTTAGGTTGGTCATAGCTGTTTTTCCAAGGAGCAAGCGTCTTTTGATTTCATGGCTGCAGTCACCATCTGAAGTGATTTTGGAGCCCAGAAAATAAAGTCTGTCACTGTTTCCATTGTTTCCCCGTCTCTTTGCCATGAAGTGATGGGACTGGATGCCACGATCTTTGTTTTTTTGAATGTCTTTAAGCCAGCTTTCCCACCCTCCTCTTTCACTTTCATCAAGAGGCTCTTTAGTTCCTTTTCGCTTTCTGCCGTAAGAGTGGTGTCATGAGGCCGTAAACCGCAAGTGTGTAGCTTCAGTGCTTTGTGCACGTGTACACACCACATTTCTAGCCCTTAGTCAAGGAGGGAACTTCAGTAGCACCTGACGGTTCTCTCCTGTTGTACCCAGTCAATTCCCACACACCAAAACCTGGGGAGTCTAGGCTTCTTTGCACTGAACTCCACTCTGTCTGGGTGCTCAGGATTGATGCTCATCTCCTTTGCTAGGCATTAAACACCACATGAATGGGACTCCCCTGGTGGTCCAGTGGATAAGACTTCACACTCCCAATGCAGGGGTCAATGACATAAAGATCCCACACACAATGAAAATCCTGTGTGCTGCAACTATGATCCAGTGCAACCAAATAAATATATGTTTAATTAAAAAAAAAAAAAAACACACAGGAGCAGGGGTGAGTCCCCTCTTTTGATCCGTGCCCCAGCCCTATGCCAGTAAAGGTTTGTGGAACTAATGAGGTGATGCTCACAACCCAGCTGGGTGACAAGGTGCCTGCAGGCTGTGCCTGAGTGTTGGCATTCGTTCAGTCTTGCTGGCATTCGGACGATAGAGAGATCACGCACCTGCCTCCATTCCGCGCTGTCCTCATCCTGAAACCAAGGCACCCTGAGGTGCCTGCAGGCCCCCTGGAGGAGAGGGTGCAGGCGGCGCGGGGTGGGCACGTCCAGAGCACGTGTGCACGTGGGTCCTCCCTATGCCAGCCTCAGAGGGGCAGTTCCAGGACGCAGTGGGATTTGGGCATGGCTAGTGCAGCGCCCAAGCCAGACAAGAAGTGATGGGTCACATGGAGAACACAGAAGGGGCCCCTGCACCTAGACACATGCCCGCCACACGTCCCGTCCACATGCCCAACCAGCGAGACTGCCTCTGGCTGCAAGTAACACACAAGCCGGTAGCCGTGGTTTCCGAGGCTGGTCTGTCTTCTCACACCGTGAGCTCTGCAGGAACACGGCTGGGGACACTGATTAGCAGCTGCACATTGTCTGGTCAGGGCCAGCGATGACAGCAGTATCGTCCTCACCGTCTCCAAGGATGATGCTGAACAAGACCCCGGGCTCCACCAGATGCCCTGAGCTTTCTCTGACAAGGATCCTTGGTTATACACCCTTCTCGGGCCAATCACTGGATTGTGAGTGGCTAAGACTGGCTACCACTCTCCTGGGACTAGGAGAGGCTGCACCTGAGACGTCAAGGGGTCTCAGCTCACCAACGAAGTGGTGGACTCCATCAGTAGAAAGGGGATGGCTGTTTGGTCTACCATGAAGACAGTACACCCACCTCAGGGTCCTGAGCACAGCACTCTTCTCACTCACCCATGAGGGAGCGGGGGGCCCTGGCATCAGTACACACACAGGTGGCCCCCGAGGGCTACATGCCGTTGTGCCGATGCACACAGTGGGCAGTCAGGGGGCACTTTCTTCAGAGAAGGTGCTAGACGGCGTCAAGGATGGGCATCTTGGCCAGCTGCCAGGGCTAAGGGACAAGGGCATGGGTGAGGCATGGCAGGCCACTCGAGGAGTCTGGGTTCTGAGCACAACGGGAAGCCTGCAGTTCTGAGCAGATGGAGCCAAACCGGCAGGTCTCTTCAGAGGCTACTTTGGTGGAGAGCGGTCCTGCGAAGGCAGAGGTGACGCCAGGAGGCTGCGCACGTGCAGGCAGGAAGCTCGGAGCTTCGGAGGCGGCACCGGGGGGCGAGGGCAGGTCTCTGGAGCTGCTGCCGCGCCTTCCGAGCGCGGGGCCCCCAGCCCACGTCAGCACGCCGGCCGGCCGCTCCACCACGTGGGATGCGCAGCTCCTCACCCAGCTTCAGACGGGCTTCTCAGAGCCAGGCAGGCCTGGTTCCTGCGCTTCTCCGCCGGGGAGAACCCGGCTCTTCTGGGCGCTGCATTCTCTGCTCTCCGCCACTCTCGCCCCTCCGCACCCTCCCCTGGCACACAGAAGCCCCCAGTGCTGCCCCGGTGCACACTGTGCCCACACTGGCCACCACGATTGTCTGCACTGACCCAGCAACACCACGGGAGGAAAGCGGCTATCTCTCGGGCTGGGCGACCTCAGGGAAGTCACTGACTCTCCATGCCTCAGGTTCCTCGTGTGTAACAGAGAGGAAAACACCTAGCTCAGGGCTCTCACAAGGATCACATGAATTATCACACAGGTGTCAGCTGGTGTTATTAGAGTTCTCGGGTACAAACCACCTCCACACCCCCACAGCGCAGCCAGGAACCCCAGCGGCCTCCGTCTGCGCCCTCAGGGCTGGAACTCGGGGCAGTGGCAGCAGGACGGCCGGGGGGTGCAGCTGGGCTGGCAGCAGACCTGCAGGGCGGGGTCCTCGCCCCGGGCCATCTGGCTGGGCCCGAAGGTCATGGCAGCATCAAACTGGGCCTTGAGCAGCTGAAGTTGCTTCACTGCCTGCAGCGCCTCTGGGGCAACCTCATCCACACTCTCCAGAAGGTTGTAGTTCTCACCAGGGTCCTCAGACAGGTCAAAGAGCAGCGGGGGCTCATGGGCAGTCAGAAGACTAGAGGCGTGGCAGGCAGGGTCCGCAGTGGTGTCGCTGTGGAAAGAGCCTGGGGAGGGGCGCACATCTGTGCACAGGGCAGGGGCACTGGGCTCTGGGGCTGGGCAGGGCTGGGGGAGAGGCGGTTACCCTGGGTAAAGAAGTGTGCCTTGTACTTCCCGCTCCGTACAGCAAAGACCCCTCGGACCTCATCCGGGTAGGCTGAGTAGAAGAAGAGGGTGTGCCGGGGGCTCTGGGGACAGAGTCGGGGGGTCTGCACGTGCCCAGCACTGTCTGCTCTGTGCTGGGCCCTGGGCGTGCAGTGGCTCCCTGCCCACCCAGAAGCCCCCAGCCGGCACCACTAGGACGCAGCTCAACAGAGGGTCCACCTGGCCCCAGGGACTTCAGGGACTGCCCACACTCACTTCTGGGGAGGGTGAGTGGCTGGTGGGGGCGAGGGAAAGGGAGGTCAGGATGGGGGTTGGGGGAGCTGTGGCTATGCGCTCACAGGCCCTACCTTGCCTGTGCCCAACAGCAGGGGGCTGAGGTCAACGCCATCCAAGGTGATATTGGGCAGTTGGGCACCTGCCAGGGCTGCAAGGGTGGGCAGCAGGTCCAGGGAGCTGGCCAGCTCATGGGTCACACCTGGGAATAGAGGGCTGTACAGTCACTCCATTTGTGATCAGGGCCGGGAAGATGGGACCAAAGTCCAGGAGCAGAAGGCCTGAAAACTGACCAGGAGCGATATGACCTGGCCAGAAGGCCAAGGCAGGCTCTCGGACGCCCCCTTCGAAAGTGGTTCCCTTTCCGCATCGCAGGAGGCCAGAGCAGCCACCGTGGGACCTCCGCATCGTCTCAGGTCTAGGACACACAGGGAGGACGTCAGCTGAGGAGCCCGGGGTTTCCAGCTGGCCTCAGGGACCCAGCCCGACCGACAAGTCATACAATCTTGCACAGGGGTGGCCAGCACATGTCTGTTCACTCCCTGTCCTCCCAAGACCAGCACCTCCAAGTATTCACAGCTGCCAGCCTCCCACATGCACCCGGCTGTGACCACACATGGCCAACCGTTCCCAAGACCCCCTTAGCCCACTAGGTTCTTGGCCAGCGTCAACATCGGAAGACCCAGGGCCCTGTGTGGGGTTGACCAGCAGCCCCCTGCCCCTGCCGAGTACCCGTTGTCCGCAGTGAAGAAGACGAGTGTCTCTCCGAGCAGCCCCAGGTCCCCCACAGCTGTCATCAGGGCCCCCACAGCCGCATCCAGCTCCATCAGGGAGTCCCCAAATGGCCCTCGGCCTGAGTGCCCTGGAAAGCTCTGCCCACTGAACTGGGGGTAGTGGGTGTGCTGAGGATGGAGACTGGAGTTAGCACCAAGTAGGCATCACGGGGAGCCCGGGCAGGGGGACCATGGTCACTCACATGGGAGGCGTAGTACAGGAAGAACGGTCGGCCTTGGTGTTGGGCATCAGTCATGAGGTCACGGGCAAAAGCCACGTAGCGGGCCTCGAGTCCAGGCAGCCAAGGGGGCTGTGCCTCCACCGACAGGTTGGCCAACAGTGGGACCGGGACCAGGCCCTGGTCACAGATGCCTTCGCAGGGGGTGGCCGGCGGGAAGCAGGTCAGATTCTGGCAAGGGCCCTGAGGGAGCAGCTCCTTCAACGGTCTAGACTGTGGGGTGGGGCTCTGGGGTCAAGGGGAGGGACCCTGGTGGTTCCTACCTGGTCATGGGAGTACGGGATGCCCAGGAACCGATGGAAGCCGTGGTGGGGGGGCAGAAAGGCCCCCTCAGGCCCCACCCCAAGGTGCCATTTGCCAGCTATCCCTGTGAGGTAGCCTTGGGCAGCCAGGACCTCAGCCAAGGTCACCTCCTCCAGGGGCAGGCCCCCTCGGGAGCTGGGCTCCAGAACTCCAGGGTACAAGCCCATCCGAACGG
>SJYA01005371.1:0-24802 GCA_006410615.1 Neotragus moschatus
CATGGTGATGACTCTTCCTTGTGACTAGCAAAGTTTCATGAGACTAGTAGAAACCTTCTGGGAAAATATGTGCTTGATTGCATGTATTCCCTCTTCACGAAAATCACATTTATACTGACCTTTCCCGGTTTGGTTCTTTGAAACAGTTTCTCAGAGCTATCTGAGGTGCTGTTTCCCAGGCTTGCAGTCCGCGTTTTGCCCCAGTAAAACTTAACATTTTCAGCTCACGCTGTGCAAACTTTTTAAGTTGGCAGGGTCCATACCTTTAATTTTTTTGTTTAACAATTCTTGAAAAACTTTGCTCTAAGGTGCTAAGGAGGAATGATAGAGCCCAGTGATGAAGCTCCTCCAGTCTATAGCCAGCTAACCCTGCTTCAACCTTCCTTCTCCTGTTCAGCGGGGTGTGGCCAGTTCCTTACCCTCCCTAAGCCTCATTGTCTCCTCTGTGAAAGGGAGACAAGAGGACATTCCTCAAAGAATGAATGTGAGAATTAACCTGCACATAGTAAGAACCGAGCAAATGTTATGACTACAGCTATCTTTGTTGTTTTTGTTCAGTCACTAAGTCGTGACTGACTCTTTGTGACCCCCTGGACTGTAGCACGCCAGGCTCCTTGTCCTCTGCTATCTTCCAGACTTTTCTCAGATTCATGTCCATTGAGTCAGAGATGCTATATAACCATCTCATCCTCTGTCACCCCCTTCTCCTCCTGCCCTCAGTCTTTCCCAGTATCAGGGTCTTTCCCAACGAGTTGGCTCTTACACCTGGTGGCCAAAGTATTGGAGCTTCAGCAGCAGTCCTTCCAATGAAGGACTGTATGAAAACGGCTATCGTTAGCCATGTAATATAAAACGAAATTATNCTATATAACCATCTCATCCTCTGTCACCCCCTTCTCCTCCTGCCCTCAGTCTTTCCCAGTATCAGGGTCTTTCCCAACGAGTTGGCTCTTACACCTGGTGGCCAAAGTATTGGAGCTTCAGCAGCAGTCCTTCCAATGAAGGACTGTATGAAAACGGCTATCGTTAGCCATGTAATATAAAACGAAATTATTTTATAAATTCAGATTTCTTAGTATGGCAGTTTTTAAAAATGATTGTAAATCCTTTGACACTGCTCCCATGGAAGTGGAGACTAGGTCTCTTCCCCTTGAATCTGATCAGGCTTGTGACTGCTTTGACTCTAGAATACGTGGGCAATGACCCTATGTGGCTTCCAAAGCTTGGTCATGAAAGAACATGCAGTTTCTGCCTGGCTGCTGGGCCCCTGAGCTGCCCCACGCAGTCTGATGACCCCAAGGCTTCCATGATGCTGGAGAGGCCACAAGCTGTCACTCTGACTGACGGTCCCATCAGAGTCCGGCATCCCTCCCCAGGGGCCAAGCATTCTGAAAGTGGATCCTTCAGCTCCAACTGTTCCAGCCCTCAACTGCCTGAGTCCCCTCTAGCTGCTAGAGTCCTCCCAGCTGAGTTCCCAGACCCTGAAGACATACAGACAAGTCATTCTGTCTGTCCTTGTCCAAATTTCTACTCCACGAATCATAAACATAATAAAATGACTATTATTTCATGCCACTAAATTTGGGGTGGTTTGCTATACAGCAATAAGTATATGGAACATTCAGAAAATAATAGATTTGAAGGGAAACAATGGGGCAAAAGAGCAAATTAACCATATCAAAATCATCAGATCCTGGATGTCCATCAACAGATGAGTAGATAAAGAAGCTGTGGTACATATACACGGTGTAATATTACTCAGCCATAAAAAGGAGCACGTTTGAGTCAATGCTAATGAGTCTATTATGGAGTTAAGTAAATCAGAAAGAAAAACAAATATCATATATTAATGCATCTATATGGAACCTAGAAAGATGATACTAATGAACCTGTTTGCATGGCAGCAATGGAGACCTAGACATAGAGAACAGACTTATGGACCTGGGGCAGGAGAAGGAGAGGGTGGGACAGATGGAGAGAGTGGCAGGGAAACATATACACTGCCATGTGTGAAATAGACAGCCACCGGAATTTGCTGTGTGACTCGGGGAACTCAAATCAGGGCTCTGTGACAGCCCAGAGGGGTGGGATGGGGAGGGAGGTGGGAGGGAATTTCAAGAGGGAGGGAACACATGTGTACCATGGCTGATTCATGTGGATGTATGGCAGGAACCAACACAATATTGTAAAGCAATTATCCTCCAAATAAAAACAAACAAAATTTAAAAAATCATCAGATCCAACTTTGATCTGTGGGCATAATTTTCAAATATCACGTTTTTTTTAGTGTACCATTTTAAAAGTCTTTATTGAGTTTGTTACAATATTGTTTCTGTTTTATGCTTTGGTTTTTGGGCCATGAGGCATGTGGGATCTTAACTCCCTGACCAGGGATCAAACTCACACTCCCTGCCTTGGAAGGTGAAGCCTTAACCACTGGACTGCCAGGGAAATCCCTCTATCAGATTTTACCAATGGCAAAATTTAATTTCTTCTTTCTAAGCAAAAAGTTTGTGCTCATCTGAAGAGCCTGCAGCAAACAGAATGCCATACGAACTTCACACACTACAGGGCCCCAAGGGGAGGCTCATGAGCCCATGCAGACAGGTTCTTCTCTTACTTCTGTTCTTGAGAGAACTGAGAGGGCCTGAAAGCTGAAAAGAAAAGCCGTTGGTTTAAATGGACCCCAAATGCATTTCAACTTATCAGATCAATAATGCAGCGAGCCCTAAAATCAATGTGCCGAGGCATTTTACCAAATGCAGTAGCCTATTGATTAATACCCTGACTTTTAAACAGAAATGTGCACATTTCTTTGTTGTTATCCAAATTACAGCATGCAAAAGCCAGCAAACTACATAATCTAATGGGTATTCATTAGATTATCATCCTAATTTTATAAATGAGAAAACTGAGGCTTGGGAAAGCAGGAAAACTCACCACGATAAAAGAAATGCAGGGGCCTTTTGTTGAGCACAAAGAATACCCCAGTGTCCAAGCTTTTCTTCTGATGCAAAATAAATGTAAGGATGGTGAGTATATCCCCTAAAGGTCTACCCACGGATCAGATCAGATCACAGGAAAGCTGCATTTTGAATCTGTTTTTCCGGCTCCTTATGGAATGCCTTCCCTCATCTAAAATGCACCGTTATTTCTTGGATTGTATCATGGGTGGGTACAAGAAACGGCCATATGACAGTCACCTGTAGTGTTTGATGTCCTTTATACTAAAACATCCAAATAACTGTCTGAGGGCTAGATTCTAGGCAGAATTTTGGATTTTCTAATGAGCTTTATTTATTTATTTTTTGAACTTTTAATTTTGTATCTAAATATAGTCAATTAACAATGCTGTGATAGTTTCAGAACAGCAGAAGGGACTCAGCCCTACATACACATGTAGCCATCCTCTCCCAAACTCCCCTCCCATCCAGGCCGCCGCATAACGTGGAGCAGAGTTCCCGGTGCTGTACAGTAGGCCCTTGTTGGTTGTCCATTTTAAATATATAGCAGCATGTATATGTCCATCCCAGACTCCCTAAATATCCCTCCCCCTTCCCACCACCTCTGGCAACCGTAAGTTCATTCTCTAAACCCGTGAGTCTCTTTCTAATGAACTTTATTTAATTAGGTCACAGAAGCTGTGGAATCTTACTTTGTTTCCCGGGGTGTGCTGCTGTGGTAATGCACGGAGCAGCTGCGTTTGAATTTTGGTTCCCATGATGAGTGGCTAGGTGAGCAAGTCAACATCTGAAGCCTCCATTTCGGCATCTGAATCGAGAGTCATCATCTTGCTACCTTCATCAGTGCTGTTGTAAAGATTAAGTCAAGTACTGAGACACGACAACTTTCATGAGAAAATAATGGCTCTTTTTCACTTGTTTTCATGTATTAGGCTCTCTTTCACTTTAGATGTCTAAGAAACCCAGTGCTTTGCTTTACTCTGTCCAAAGAAATGGTGGATCTAAATGAAAACGCCTGGTTGCTTGTTCCATTTGTTCTTAATCATAATTCCAAAGACGTTAATTGAAGAAGAAATTTTACTAATACTTTAGACACCATGGATTAATTTACATGTTATCTTCAGCCAGAGGATTTCAGGTTGAAGCAAGAAGCAAGTAAACAAACAAACAAAAAACCTAATTTGATAAGTCTGTGGTTTTAAAATATGTATAATATTATGCCCAAACCCTTCCTTGACAAAAAATGTCAAGTCCTCCAGAAGGGAAAACAGACAGGCTTGCTTACAGAAGTACAAGTTTTACTCGTTCTCCTAAAAATTTTTTTCTGCACCAAAATGATTCCAAACTCGGCTCCCCACATCTTAGCAAATCAGAGAGGCCTCTTTAAAGAAGCATAAGGTTTTAATTTACAAGGGATCATCTATATTTCTTTCCCAGGGCTGCACAGAAGGACTACATTCTAAAACCAATACAAATGCCTGTATGTTTTACAAAAGTTTTCCCAGATAGTGTACACCATCTCCAATGACATAATGCCAACAGAACTCAAAGTACAATCATGAGATAGCCCTTTGTATTTTAAAGTGAGATTTAAGCAATGCTGCTGCTGCTGCTAAGTCACTTCAGTCATGTCCGACTCTATGCAACCCCATGGATGGCAGCCCACCAGGCTCCCCCGTCCTTGGGATTCCCATTTCCTTCTCCAGTGCATGAAAGTGAAAAGAGAAAATGAAGTCGCTCAGTCGTGTCCAACTCTTAGTGACCCCATGGACTGCAGCCCACCAGGCTCCTCCATCCATGAGATTTTCCAGGCAAGAGTACTGGAGTGAGGTGCCATTGCCTTCTCCAGATTTAAGTAATATATTTAGGAGAAACCCCTTTTATAGTTTAATCTTTGAATTTTAAGAAAATTTGGGGTAACAACTACCTGATCTTGTTGATGATAGTTCAATAATGGTGATTTTGTTTTCCTTTCATATTTTTTTTTTAATGTTTTTTGTGAGATTTGTGTCTATGGAATCCATGATTCATACCTAGACCTAGTGAATATGCCCATTTATATTAAATCTTTGAGTCTTAAAATGTAAAATGTAAATGTCTTACACTGTTTAAAATGTAAATTCTAACACATTTTGGCTGACTCAGAAAAAACAAGTTAGTTTAGGATCCTAATACAAACTGGGTATAAGTGCCCTGTAAGATAAAAGTCAACATAGTGAAATGGACTGTCTCCTTCAGTAAGTTGCCTTAGGGAAAGCAATATATGTTTTTAAAAGATAGACTTTTCAAAGAGAGTCTATAAATTGAGGTTCTGTGTACAAATGAATCCAAGAACCATCTCACCAGTGTCAAGAACAGATCTGAGTAAGAATGATGGAGAAAAACAGTAAGAAAAGACATTTAGTTTCAGAATTCTTGCAAGATTTTTTAGATGTTTTGGCAATTAAGAATTAGTTTATGTCATAATTCTTGGGTTGGAAATTCAAGAAGAGAGAGGTAGAAATCTATGCTGAATGTTTACGCAGATCTCTGCAAAGACACTATAATAGGGCTCCTTGGGTGGCTCAGTGGAAAAGAATCCTTCTGCCAGCACAGGAGACACAGTTTGACCCCTGATCCAGGAAGATCCCACATGCCACGGAGCAGCTGAGCCCGTGCACCAAAACTGCTGAGTCTGTGCTATAGACTCTGCGAACCACAACTACTGAGCCACGTGCCACAAGTGCTGAAGCCTGCTTGCCCTACAGCCCCTGCTCCGGGCGCAGCAAGTCACCGAAATGAGAAGCCTGTGCACTGCAGCTAGACACTAGTCCCTGCTCGCCGCAGCTACTCAGAGAGTAAAGCCCACACAGCAACCAAGACCCCAGATGCCAAAAACGAATACACAAATAAAATTAATTTTATAAAGACAATATAATAGATTCTTAGATGATGCCTCAGAGTAAGGCAGGAATAGCATAGTCCAGGCTTTTTTTTTTTTTTCCAGCTTTCTTAATTACTAGCAGGTCCTGAACTAATCAATTTCCCTTCACTAGGAATTCAAAGATCAGCTTTGGGAACTCAAAGCATAGTAAGCCAAGTCCTCACTTTATACTCCTAACATACGAAAGTGACACAGAGGTACCAAGTTTAGTTGTAAAATACCTTAGGTCTAATCCAAGGTTTCTCATCCTGTATTATTCAGAGCATGATGTCAAGCTGTCGTGTGTGTGTGTGTGTAATCCCCAAGGTGGGAAATACTAGGTAAGACTAGTTTTAAAAGGGTTCTTAGCCTCAAGACTTCTCAAAGATTTCATTAGGCTAACATGGATCTCCAGAAAGGAAATAGAGTATGGCCTTTTCCCAAATTTAGTTGAATCTTTTTTTTTTTCTTTTCACAGAACATCTTTGGGGGAGGATGTTGTATTTCACAGAAAAAAATTAGGAAATGCTGATACAACTCTTCAGTGAGTCCCAGCATTAATGCATCGAGATTCTGGTATAAAAGACTATGTTGAATATTGAGGAATCACCATGATATGCACCCAGAAACCAGATTTTCTTCTATAATTTTTAGAAGAGGACATGTTCACATAATGATACCAATGGAAATTCATGGACTTTGTTTACACACAAGGCTTACTCTGGCACTTCTTGGCTATGGGAGCTTGAACGTTACTTAACTGCTTTGAGCCTTAGATTCTTCATCTATTAACAGAAGATAATAATTACTACATGCTTCAGAAAGTAGTAAAGTTTTAAGTGTTGCTGTTTTGTTGTTCAATCACTAAGTCATGCCCGACTCTTCACCACCCCATGGACTACCAGGTTTCCCTGTCCTCCACTGTCTCCCAGAGGAGTTCACTCAAACTCATGTCCATCGAGTCGGTGATGCCATCCAACCATCTCACCCTCTGTTACCCCCTTCTCCTCCTGCCCTCAATCTTTCCCAGCATCAGGGTCTTCTCCAAGGAGTTGGCTCTTCAGGTGGCCAAAGCATTGGAGTTTCAGCTTCAGCATCAGTCCTTCCAGTGAACACCCAGGACTGATCTCCTTTAGGATGGACTGGTTGGCTCTCTTGCAGTCCAAGGGACTCTCAAGAGTCTTTTCCAACACCACAGTTCAAAAGCATCAATTCTTTGGCACTCAGCCTTCTTTATAGTCCACTATATGGACATTTGCTGGTAATGTGATCTCTGTTTTTTAATATGCTGTCTAGGTCTGTCATAGCTTTCCTTCCAAGGAGCAAGCATCTTTTAATTTCATGGCTGCTGTCATTGTCCATATTGATTTGGGGGGCAAGAAAATAAAATCTGTCACCGCTTCCACTTTTTCCCCTTCTATTTGCCATGAAGTGATGGGACCAGACACCGTGATCTTAGTTTAAGTGTATATTAAGAAAAACAATGCCAAATACATATGGTAAGAGCTCAAAAATAAGAGCTTAACCTGTGTTATAATCTCCAGTATTCAACGAAGACAACACAATCCTGCCACCCACAAGCCAGCAACAAACAACTCACCTAAAAGCTCAAGGTCTGCCTCATTGCACTTGGAGCAACTGGCATGTCCTTGTGCACCCGACTGTAATTGGCACTGGTAACTATCCATATTCAACCTGATATAAGCAGTCTGGAGAAACTTCTGAAGATTTGGGAATGAGCTGATAAAACAAGATCTTTGATATAAGAAAACTTGATTGGTTCTGCAAGGCTTCCTGATAAGTGTAAGGACCTTGGCGTTTCAGAAAGCCCTGTGTCCTGGGAGTCACCTCAAAGGCAGCTGCCCTCTTGCCCATCACACACTGCATATTCCTGGGGAACCTGGCACTAAGCCATTCCTAGATAACCTGCTTCCGGGTCAGGGTAGGACACAAGGATTTGTTTTAGAAAAAAAAAAAATTTGACTGAATCCGATGCTTGAAGAATCAGTATCAAGGAGGAATTGGGTTGTGTTTATAGTTTATACTTGATTGAAATATTTTTATTATCAAGTTCATTGTAGTTCATACTTAAATCATTTTTATCTGGATCTCAAACCCTTCCACTGTATATGAGAAACTAATGTATTTTAGAGTCAAGATATGCTGCTCATATTTTCCCTCTAACATTTTATTATCCACTGCCTTCACCTCCCCAAAAGACCTTCCATAACACTAACTGTTCTTGGTTACAACCCTGAATTGTTTGCCTTTAAGGGCTTCCTCTGTACCATGTAGGTTTGATAAATGAAATAACGTATTGGTATAAAACTAAATAGACAATCTAGGTTTTTAAATAAAAAAAAACTTTGGAAGATAAGTCTTGGGAAATGATTTCTTGTTTAGACAAGCCATTGAGAGAGAATGTCTACAGATGCAGATGCTGAGAGCAGACTTGTGGGCACAGTGAGGAGGAGGGGAGGGTGGGGCAAACTGAGAGAGCAGTGTGGACATATATGCACTACCACGTGCAAAACAGGTAATGGGAAGCACAGGGAGTTCAGCTCCTCCCTCTGTGACAGCCCAGAGGGGTGGGATGGCTGGGGCAGGGGGAGCCAAGAGAGAGGGGATCTCTATACATAGTTGATTCACTTCTTTGTACAGCAGAAATTAACACAACATTGTAAAGGAATTATATGCCAATAAAACTTCTTAATAAAAAATACAAAGAATGATAGCTACTCAAAAGAACATGCATACTAAGTCACTCAGTTGTGTCTAACTCTGTGCGACCCTATGGACTGTAGCCCGCCAGGCTCCTCTGCCCATGGGATTCTCCAGGCAAGAATACTGGGGTGGGTTGCCGTGCCCGCCTCCAGGGGCTCTTCCGTAACCAGGGATTAAGCCCACGTCTCTTCTGACTCCTGCAGTGGCAGGCAGGTTCTTTACCACTAGAGCCACTTGGAAAGCCCTAAAAGAACATAGAAAGTGTTAAAATAAGTGTCTAATGAAATTTAAGCCAAACAAGGCCATTTACCCTGTGGCTCTTCCTTTAACATCTCTGGTATTCTTAACTATAAACTAGAGAAAATTAACTAGTTCCTAGACAATATTTTTGGTTCCTTCCAGTTCCATGATCTGGAAAAAAATGACTTTTTTTTTCTTTTTAACTCTTACTACTCTTCCGAGCCTCCTCTCCAGTAAACTCCCCTGTCCAGTGGAAGATAAAGCAAGCTCAAGAATTTCAAAAAGAGAGGCCAGGACGAATGGAGGAAGTAGCATCAACATATGTGCACTCCCTCGTGTAAAACAGAGAACTGGTGAGCAGCCGCTGTGTAGCACACGGAGCCCAGTCTGGTGCTCCTGATGACCTAGAGGGACAGGATGGGCAGGGGGCAGGGAGGCTCGAGAGAGAGGGGATATGTGTATTCTTATAGCTGATTCACATTGCTGTACGGCAGAAACCAACAAAACATCGTAAAGCAATTTTCCTCCAATTAAAAAAAAAAGTGAAAGAAAGTCAAAAGAACAACTTTTGAAGCAGTACAGTGTGACCTACTGTGGCGGACAGAACTGCCTTCTGCCAGACTCCCTGTGCCCCACCCCCGTGGGGAGAAGAGGAAGCGCTTAGAGTGATGGTGGATGTTTAATGCATGTGATGCTTCTTGGTAAGTAACACAGTAGAATAAATTCATGTTTCCCAAGCCCGGGCACCACAAATGACTTGCGAGAATAGAACGTAAGACAGAGACACCTTTACACGAGAGGAGTGTCAGAAGAAACATGGCTTGATAAAGTTTCTAAGCATGGGATGCTATCAGCAGAAGAAAGAGCATCAGGGCGGGAAGCTAGAGAAAAAGGGTTCCTGGGAGACTTGTGGAACGGGATGCTCAGGGAGAAAATGAACGGCTATGAATCGTCAGTGCTCAAAGGACCGCAGAGAGCACCTGCGCTTCCCAACCTCCTGTTCAATGCCATTTTCCATGAATTATTGCCAAAACACACACAGACACACACACTCTCATTCACATATGATACCTGTTGAACAGCACATTATGATACCGGTTGCATTTTCCTTTAAAAATACTAGAAATCCAGAAATGGTTTAAGACAAATGTGAACTTTAAGAATTTACTATATCCATGAACATTTGAAAAATAATAACATAGGTATCTGAGACAAATACACGTCATTTTGTTTCAACAGGCAAAGACAGAACAGCACACTCTTTGGAGACATCAGCATATGTGAGGATGAGATTCCCAGTGCCTTGTCAGTGTGCAGTACCAGTGACTCTCACCTTAAGTAGTGCCCCTTCACTGTTTAGTTGCTAAATCACGTCCGACTCTTTGTGACCCCATGGACTGTAGCCTGCCCCTCCTCTGTCCATGGTATTTCCCAGGCAAGAATACTGGAGTGAGTGGCCATTTCTGGCTCCATGGGATCTTCCCAACCCAGGGACTGAACCTGTGTCTCGTGTGTGTCCTGCATTGGCAGGCTGCTTCTTTACCACTGAGCTACTCTTTACATCTAGACTATAGGTTTTTTGTTTCTTTAAATGTTCTTTTTTAAATTTATTCTCTGGCTACGTCAGATCTTAGTTGCATTATCCAGGATCTTCCTATGAGGCGAATGGACTTGAGTTATGGCAAGGGGGCTTAGCTGCTTTGCCTCATGTGAGATCTAATCCCCGACCAGGGATCAAACTAGAGTTGCAAGACAGATTCTTTACCACTGGATCACCAGGGAAGCACTGTCTAGACTAATGTCTAAGCTTCCCAGTGACACTGCCCCAGGTTTCCTCCTCCCCAGTCATCCTGAAGCCACCGGTTGAATCACTGCAAACCTAGGAAAAACTCTGGGGCTCTTAAGAGTATTTGTGAATATTGATGAACTGAGCTTTTTTTCAGTGGGAATGTTATCCATATGGAATTATCTTTTAAGATCCATCCTGTGCATTATATGAGAATGAAGAATTTTACTTCCAGTTGAGTTTCCTGCTTCACGATTTATTAACAAATGATTTATGAATGAGGGCTTTGTGTTCAGTCATCTCAACTCTTGGCAGGTTGGTGGTCTGATCCTTTCTCAGGAATTAGATGATCAATCCAACTGCGCAGATCTGGTGACCAAATTGATTAGATAGCAAATGATTAGGCCAAATCTAAATTACCATTTAGTATCAACTACTATGACAATTTTAAAATGGAGTTGACATCAAATGTTTAATAAAGTGTTCCGTATAGAAAAGAGCACAACAGTTATTCTCTAGCATCAGACCCACCTGGATGTCAGACTCAGGAAGGCCTAGGTGGGGCAAGAGAATTTGAATTTTTAACAAGTTCCCAAGGGCTGCTGCTAGTTCAGAGATCACACTTTGAGGAGCACTGCTGTTTAAATTTACGTCAATGTATGGCAAAATGAGTACAGTATTGTAAAGCAAAACAAACTAAAAAAATAAAAATTAATAATAAAAAAAAGAAAAAAAATAAAAAAGAAAAGGCTATATTTTCGTTGAATTTAACATATCAAACAGATATGAATTATAACAATATTGTTCAGCCACCCCTGAAGACACTCCCTGCTCATGTGGGGAAAAGTCGGCCTCCACAGCTCCCTACTGTCTGTATAATTTAGCCCAAATGTTTTCAGTTCAGTTCAGTTCAGCCGCTCAGTCGTGTCTGACTCTTTGTGACCCCTTGGACTGCAACACGCCAGACCTCCTTGTCCATCACCAACTCCCGAAGTTTACTCAAATTCATGTCCATTGAGTCAGTGATGCCATCCAACCATCTCATCCTGTCATCCCTTCTCCTCCCACCTTCAATCTTTCCCAGAATCAGGGTCTTTTCCAGTGAGTCAGTTCTTTGTATCAAGTGACCAAAGCCTTGAAGTTTCAGCCTCAGCATCAGTTCAATGAATATTCAGGATTGATTTCCTTTAGTGTGGACTTGTTGGATCCCCTTGCTGTCCAAGGGACTTTCAAGAGTCTTCTCCAACACCACAGTTCAAAAACATCAATGCTTGAGTGCTCAGCTTTCTTTATAGTCCAACTCTCACATCCATACATGACTACTGGAAAAACCATAACTTTGACTAGAGTATGGGCTAACATTTTCTCCTGCCATAATATCTCAACCACACCCACCCCGTCTCCCCCTTTGGCAGTTTAAGCACTTTGGAGCTCCTGTCTTTTGCATCTTCCATCCATCTCACCATCAGATCCTCCCCATCTTTTCCACTGGCTGGCTGCTCTCCTGTGTTCTTTGAGCGTGTGTGTGTTTAGTTGCTCAGTCCTGTCTGACTCTTTGCGACCCGATCGACTGTAGCCTCCCTCCCGCCCCCAGGCTCCTCTGTTCATTGAATTCTCCAGGCGAGAATACTGGAGTGGGTTGCCATGCCCTCCTCCAGGGGAATCTTCCCCATCCAGGAATGGAACCCAGGTCTCCTGCAAGGCAGGTGGATTCTTTACCATCTGAGTCACCAGGAGAATCCCTCCTTCAGCTCAGGGATGTGCATTAAGAGAAGTGATCTTCATCTCTGTCCCCTGCTGCACTCTGCTACCTGTAAGGCTAGGCCAGGTCTTGCCTATCTGTGTATTCGACTACCTAACAGTGCTTCTAGGACNCTCCTGCAAGGCAGGTGGATTCTTTACCATCTGAGTCACCAGGAGAATCCCTCCTTCAGCTCAGGGATGTGCATTAAGAGAAGTGATCTTCATCTCTGTCCCCTGCTGCACTCTGCTACCTGTAAGGCTAGGCCAGGTCTTGCCTATCTGTGTATTCGACTACCTAACAGTGCTTCTAGGACAACAGGAGCTTGGTAAGTATTTATTAAACAAATGCACGGATAAACAAAAGACATAAAATAACTGTAGAAAAGGATCCCAAGAGACAGTCTAATCATAGGCCCACAAATCCTAGGTAGAATTAATAATACGGTGGCATTTCATTGATAAAATGAGTCACTGGATAGACCATTACTTGAAAATATCTTACAGGGAAACAACAACAAGGATGTAACTGGGCCGAATTGTTTTTTGTGTGTGTGTGTTTTTTTTTTTAACTGGCATCCCGCTGTTAGGCATCTGAGTGGAAGACCGTTCTGCAGCCCAACCCAACTGGCCCAGGTCTGACCCTTGCACACGTCCCCCGGAGCCGTGGGCGTACTGGTCTTTGGAAGCCTCCCTGAAGCTCCCCAGGGTCCAGACTGCCCCCAAGTCCGGCTCTGCCCTGAACCCCCTCTGGAGTCTCAGGCATCCCGGACTCTCTCCTCCTTCAGAGACTGGTCGGGCTCTGAAGTTTTTCTCTCGAAATATTTAACGGGTAGTTTCCCTTTGCTTCTGTTTCTGGATTGATAAAAAGGAGAAAAAAGGAGTTTGACTACAGAAAAGATAGTAACAGCGGACTGTAGATCTGGCTTTACTTTTTAAATGCTATCGAAGTTTGTGTTTGGTTGTGGTGGTTTTTCTTCATCTGACGGCGACCCGGCCAACTTCTTGGGGGAAATGGCGCGCCCAAAGCCCGCCAAGCCCAGCCTGAGAGCTCTAGGATTTGAGAGTAATATTTTAAATAAAACCTGGACAGATACAAACTCGAAGGAAGCCGTGCGTTCCTTCAGTCAAAGGAATCCGTTCGGATCGAAGTGCTCGGTCTGCTGTTTGTAACCAGCGTTCAGAGCAGGATTTTTAAACACGAAAACGGATAAAAGAAAAGAAAAGCTAAATCGCGCGATCGGCCGACTCCTATTCATTATCTCCAGCAGCATATGGGACCATTCTCCTACTTGTCCGCGCCCTTTCTTCCGCAAAAGCAAAAGCAACCAAGCCTGTCCCGCTTCATAGCAAACCCACTCTTTGTGCCCGAGCGGTGCCTCGGCCACCGCTCCCCCTCCCGCCTCCTCCTCCTCCCGCCCGCCGCCGACTTTCGCTCTGGGAAGCAGGCGGCGGGCGCCCTTTGCGCCGGGAAGCCAGTGCAGCGATTGGGCGACGGTCCCTGAGCCTCCAGTTCCGCGTCGGTTTCAAGGCTCCTCCCTTCTGGTGAAAGACAGACTGCGGGGCGCCTGGAAACCGGTCTGAGGGCGCGCGAGGGAGAGGAGAGCGAGCGAGTTGAGGGATTGACACAAATGGTCAGGCGGCGGCGGCGGAGGAGGAGGCGGAGGCTCAGGGGGAAGCCGAGACTGCTGGGTCGCCGAGAGTTGCGCGCTCTACCCGGCCGCCGCCACTAGCGCGGCGCCGCTTGCCAGGAGCCAGCTAGCCGAGGGCCAGGAAGGCGGGACGCGACCCTCGGCGCGCCCGAGCCACCCGGGCTCTCCCGGCAGCCCGCGCTTCATGAATCGCAAGTTTCCGCGGCGGCGGCGGCTGCGGGACGCGGAGCGGGAGCCGGGGGAGCGGGCCGAGCACGGCTCGGGCTCGACGGAGGGCACCGGCGGGGAGGAGATCGCCCCGGCCGCAGGGGGAGCATCCTCCCGCCGCGAGACAGCCAGCCTCAGCCGAGCGGCGCCGAGAAAGTATGGCTGAGGAGGCGCCTAAGAAGTCCCGAGCCGCCGGGGGAGGCGGCGGCGGCGCGAGCTGGGAACTTTGTGCCGGGGCGCTCCGCACTGTACCGGCGGCGGAGGGGAGAGGGGACGCGGGCAGCCGCCGCCGCCCCCCGGCTGACTCCCGGCGCTTGGCACGCCGGCTACTACTACTGCTTTGGCTGCTAGAGGCTCCGCTGCTGCTGGGGGTCCGGGCGCAGGCGGCCGGCCAGGGGCCCGGACCGGGGCAGCAGCCTCCGCCGCCTCAGCAGCAGCAGAGCGGGCAACAGTACAACGGCGAGCGGGGCATCTCTATACCGGACCACGGTTACTGCCAGCCCATTTCCATCCCGCTGTGCACCGATATCGCGTACAATCAGACCATCATGCCCAACCTGCTGGGCCACACGAACCAGGAGGATGCGGGCCTCGAGGTGCACCAGTTCTACCCGCTGGTGAAGGTGCAGTGCTCCGCAGAGCTCAAGTTTTTCCTGTGCTCCATGTACGCGCCCGTGTGCACCGTGCTGGAGCAGGCTCTGCCGCCCTGCCGCTCGCTGTGCGAGCGCGCGCGCCAGGGCTGCGAGGCGCTCATGAACAAGTTCGGCTTCCAGTGGCCCGACACGCTCAAGTGCGAGAAGTTCCCGGTGCACGGCGCCGGTGAGCTGTGCGTAGGCCAGAACACGTCGGACAAGGGCACCCCGACGCCCTCGCTGCTGCCCGAGTTCTGGACTAGCAATCCGCAGCACGGCGGCGGAGGGCACCGGGGCGGCGGCTTCGCGGGGGGCGCCGGCGCTTCGGAGCGAGGCAAGTTCTCGTGCCCGCGCGCCCTCAAGGTGCCCTCCTACCTCAACTACCACTTCCTGGGGGAGAAGGACTGCGGCGCCCCCTGCGAGCCGACCAAGGTGTACGGGCTCATGTACTTCGGGCCAGAGGAGCTGCGCTTCTCACGCACCTGGATCGGCATCTGGTCCGTGCTGTGCTGCGCCTCCACGCTCTTCACCGTGCTCACCTACCTGGTGGACATGCGGCGCTTCAGCTACCCTGAAAGGCCCATCATCTTCCTGTCGGGCTGCTACACGGCGGTGGCCGTGGCCTACATCGCCGGCTTTCTGCTGGAGGACCGGGTGGTGTGTAACGACAAGTTCGCGGAGGACGGGGCGCGCACCGTGGCGCAGGGCACCAAGAAGGAGGGCTGCACCATCCTCTTCATGATGCTCTACTTCTTCAGCATGGCCAGCTCCATCTGGTGGGTGATCTTGTCGCTCACCTGGTTCCTGGCAGCCGGCATGAAGTGGGGCCACGAAGCTATCGAGGCGAACTCGCAGTATTTTCACCTGGCCGCCTGGGCCGTGCCGGCCATCAAGACCATCACCATTCTGGCGCTGGGCCAGGTGGACGGCGATGTGCTAAGCGGGGTGTGCTTCGTGGGGCTCAACAACGTGGACGCTCTGCGCGGCTTCGTGCTGGCGCCCCTCTTCGTGTACCTGTTCATCGGCACGTCGTTCCTCCTGGCCGGCTTCGTGTCCCTCTTCCGTATTCGCACCATCATGAAGCACGACGGCACCAAGACCGAGAAGCTGGAGAAACTCATGGTGCGCATCGGCGTCTTCAGCGTTCTCTACACCGTGCCGGCCACCATCGTCATCGCCTGCTACTTCTACGAGCAGGCCTTCCGGGACCAGTGGGAGCGCAGCTGGGTGGCCCAAAGCTGCAAGAGCTATGCCATCCCCTGCCCCCACTTCCAGGCGGGCGGCGCCCCGCCGCACCCGCCCATGAGCCCCGACTTCACAGTCTTCATGATCAAGTACCTTATGACCCTCATCGTGGGCATCACGTCAGGCTTCTGGATCTGGTCCGGCAAGACCCTCAACTCCTGGAGGAAGTTCTACACTCGGCTTACCAACAGCAAACAGGGGGAGACCACCGTCTGAGACCCGGGACTCAGCCGGTCGCCAGCCCTCGGCCAGGTCCCAGCCTCCCTGGCCCTATGGAATCCTGGCCAAGTCTGGCTACTCTCCCTAGCCATTCACTGCTTTTAACAAGGCTACTGCAAAAGCTTCTGTCCCCGGGGGCACAGGGACCCGAGGGCCC
This sequence comes from Neotragus moschatus, assembly GCA_006410615.1. Lineage (NCBI taxonomy): Eukaryota > Metazoa > Chordata > Mammalia > Artiodactyla > Bovidae > Neotragus > Neotragus moschatus. The sequence goes on from SJYA01005371.1 coordinate 16,468, forward strand.
AACTGCCAGAGGCGGGGGTAATGGACAGACCTTTCTTGCTCTGGTACCAGGACTGTACGCTTTTATGACTTGTAAATAGCCTGTGTAAGATTTTTGTAAGTATATTTGTATTTAAATGACCGGTCACGCGTTTTTCTTTTACTCTCCTTGTTTGTTTAATTTTAATTATTTCAGGCAGTTTGACCATTTTTCCTTCTAGCCCTTTTCAGAGCAGCACAGAGAGAAAACCATAGCGCAGCGCTCGGAGCTTCTGCGGGTGCTGGCGCGCCCCTCCCTGCAGCGGGTAGGGAGCGCGGGTAGGGAGCGCGGGTAGGGAGCGCCTGGGCCGTGCCGCCTAGGTCTCTTCCCCGCTCCTCTTTTCGCTCCCTCCCTCACCTTCCTTGCTGGGGTCAGGACTCTTTCAGGTACAGAAATCCACAAAGCTTCCACATCGGAAGATGGGCCCGGGCCGATCCCAAATCTGCCCTTGTCCGGTGACAGATTGCCAAGACGGGCCCTTAGACTATCCGAAGCTGAAATTTTCACTGTCCAGAACCTTCCCCGGCTTCTAGGAGGTCCACGGATGTGGGCAGGGGCAGCCCCGGGCTCCTTGGCTCAGGCCTCCAACGCCCAGACACTCCCTCTTTCCAACTAAGTTGGTTAGAGGGTGAGTGGGGTAACCAATGCCAAACTTTTTTAAGTCTCATTTTTGGTGGATGAGCTCATTTCATTCTCTAGCGTCTAAAACCTGGTATGGGTTTGGCCAGCGTCATGGAAAGATGTGGTTACTGAGATTTGGAGAAGAGGCATGGAGCTTTGTGTGGGTTGGGAGAGACAATTCTAATTGCATACGGATGCCTGGCAAACTGCCTCTTAAGATTGAGAGCACCCCTGTTTCGATTTACCTTTCTGAAAAGTGGAAACACTAGGTCACCTGGAAAGCTTCGTTAAGGAGCTGATGATCTTTGCTTTCCTTAACAGGAGAGCAAGACGGTAAATTGAATATGAAAACTTGAAGGAGATCTCAGTGTAATGGATGTCCTCAAAATGAAGTGGTACTTTCTTATTTTCAATCAAATAATAATTAGACATTTGTCAGAAAGTTTAAAATGTACATTGTACACTTGTACATTGTAACATATTATTATGATCATTGTTCAACAACACATTCTGAGGGAGGAACAATCGCTAATAATAACCTGGTAAGATTCCAGGAAGTAAAGGAGGTGGAATAATTGATGGGATTAGCCACCGAAATAAACAAAATATGGGCATGTATGCTGAAGGGAGAATGTGTGCTACAGCTCAACTACATTAAATCCTGTGTGTTCCTTTTTGGATTTACAGAAATGTGCCCAGTGTAATCTTTCAAAGCCATTGAAAAAGTATTCACTTTAGTTCTCTGTGAAAAAGAGGAGAAAAGCAATCTTCCTGATTGTATTGTTTTAAACTTTTAAGAGTTTTATCAAAATGCCCGTACTTAGGACATAAATCTATCTATGTCTGTCATACCCTAAAATGACAATGCTCGTTGAATTCGGTATGCATTTATTCTGTTCAGTATCACAAAATCATCTATATTTATAGAGGAATAGAAGTTTATATATATATATATAATACCATATTTTTAATTTCACAAATAAAAAAAAATCAAAGTTTTGTACAAAATTCTATGATTTTTGCGCCTGGAAATAATAGAGCTGGAACTGTCTGCACTATGCACTAGCTGTCTTTACATTTTATAGTGTCTGTAGCCAAACCCACAGTATATAAATTCAGGAATTCAGTGAAAAAGTCTGTCTTTAAACCTTCAGATCAATCTTTCCAAAAAATTAACTGACTTCCATTGTAGTGACTGATGATGTGAAGTCCCTAGAAAAGATCTGTTTCCATGATAGTAACAATATAACAGAAGTTTACAAATTATTTCCTTACCTACAGAAGATTATTAAAAAGAAAACTCTAATTTTATTATAGCTTTTTTTCTGTAAAGAATAAATTTACATAACTTTCTATAAAATGGAGGTTGATTTTTAAATCATCAGCCATCATCTTTGTCACAATTTTTATGAGGTATTATATTTGGATATTCTAAAACCATAAACAGGCAATCAATAAATGGTTAACTGTGTGTTTATAAGCATTTTAAGCAGCAGTTAGGTGGATAAGGCTGTTTTGTTGTTTGTTTCTGAAGACCCATTTTTATATTGTTCAAAGAATTTGCCCTAGAGGAATTATCTGGTTGGTCTACTCTTAGAATTTATATAAATGTATAATATGTATAGTGTATATAAGCATATATCTATGTCTATGTATAAAATATACACATATACACACTAATTTTTATAAATTAAAGATACAAAGTTTACTTATATATTTTACAATATGGAAATAAGATTAAGAGAAAAGGAGAATGCCAGATACCTTTGGAATAAATTAGTCTCTTATCCCTTTATGCACTAAAAATACCTATATTAAAATTTCCCATGAAAACATTTTGTGATAAAATGACAAGGGGCTGAAATGAAGACCTTTAATACAACAGAGTTAGTTTCATGGTTGTAAGCCAGTTGTCACATAAGTCATCATCATCATTTTAAGGCAGATGACAAAATTAAATCTAAGTGAAAATAAGAGCATTCAATTTCAATTACCAAGGTGCAATTTTATGTTTCTTTTTCTTTGTTACATTAATTTAGTATTAGATGATATTGAAGAAGGTTTTATTGTATAGGCACACAGAAAATAACAATGCTTAGGCTAAGTTAAAAACATCTTCTCACTAGATAATCAACAGATAATTTCTGGAAAAAAAATTTAAGATTATTAGTCCTATCCAAATAATAAATATAAAGCATTCTTATTATGTGTGTCCTTAAAGTGATGTAACTATAAATTTAATGCAGACAGGTTTTATGATACTAGCTTTAAGCCATTTTAAAAGGCATTTTTAAGTCACCTCCAGGCTTTGTTTTTAGAAAACAACTTTTAAATTGTGTAGCATATAAAAAAGCCAGTGTATTCTTTTGTTTCTTGTAACAGTGATGGCAAAATAAGACTTGCCTGAAAAACCGTAAAGCTACTGGGAATATGGCCCCATTAATATGCTGTTTCCATGACAAGCCCTATTTTCAGATTATTTGGTTTGCCTATTTTATTTTTTTAAGCCAGCTATCAATTGGAGTCAATTTTCCCCTTTACGGTTTGTGTGCTTGGTTCAGCTTTTGTAGTAAATCTATGCATAGTATGAAAGCTTTCTAATGCTCTGTTTAAAAAAAAAAAAAGGCCAGTTTTTACTTACATTTTGGGGGGGCAGAAAGTCATATTTTTAATCTCAAAGCCAGTCAGTGTCAAACATATGCAAAACAGCTGGCCTGGATTTTTCAGTTTGTCTGAGGCAGTCACTTGTTAGCCTGAGTTGGTCTTGGTTCTTTTGTCTCTTAGCACTGAAGCCTTCCGCTGTAGTTACATCATTCTCAAAGTCCTGCAGTGAACTAGGAAAGGAGACCACGGTGCGGAGTTGGTGGCCAACTAAATGCCTAAACCACAAACCATTTCAGGGCTTGAGTGACTTCAGATCACTTTCCGTGATACCACGTTTCGATCCTGGTGCATATTTATGTTTTTAAAGGATGTCATATTTTCAGTGTGTATTTGTGTTCATCTTCAGCGCTTTTGCTTTTATCGCTTTCTCATCCATCTGTTGGCTATAAGCCAGATTTTATGTAATGTATGTGCGATTAATTGAAACCAGTGTTATGGCACTGGATAGCTCTGGTACATTTCTGATTATAATGTTCTGTGTAACTGGGGCCTAAGAGATAATCAAAATGTGATCATTACATATGTCTTGAGGTGGCCACTAGTAATATTGTCAGTAAATACTTCATGGAAAATATTAATACAAACATAAAAATCTTGCAGGATTAAGCTGTAGAAATCAAAATAAGATGTGGACTACATATAAGAGCTCCCCAGTTACATTACTAAAAAGGAATTGCGATACAATCTTAGATTCAAGACTTATTTTAAGACCCTTACATTTGAAATGGGATCTTACAAGGGAAGTGCCAAACATGATAAGGTTAATTCTGGTGACTACTAAGACTTATATCTATATTTTGAACTATTGGCAGATACCTTTAGAATTTGAGAAACAGTTTTTGAGCTTCATGACTCAGAATTCTGTAAAACTTCTGGGACTTAAATATTTTTATTCAGTTTGGTCATAACTTTGACAATGGATGGATAAAACCATAACTATAGTGACAAAACAAATTATTGGTAACCTGGTGATAAAAAGAGACTCGACTAATTTTCTTAAGTTTTATCATGATGTGTGGTGACACGTGTCTCTACTACATTATGGAATCAAGTTCCTGTTTAATAACACTTCCAATGGGGACTTTTGTTTATAAGTTGGTCTGGGAGCCTAATAATGGATCAGGTAAAAGGATTTATCACAGAAATCTTCCTCATGTAATGGACAGGATCAAGTATAATCTATATCTTACAATGAACATATAATAAATATTCTGAAGGTTATCATCGGTTTTATAAGTCAAGCTGATTCTTAAAATTGTTTGAAAGGATAATATAACATTTTCCAAGCAGTTTCTCTAAATAATTCCTTTTAAGATAGTGATATTCTAAAAAGGTATAATTTTGAGAGATAAAAATAAAATAACACTGAATTTTCTAAAGGAATCATTAATACGCTAGTTGAATGTCATATTTATATAATTAATAATCCTAAAAGCAAAGTACTAAAATAGCATTGATTTGCACATTTTATACACGCATGCCACTTTTTAAATCAGTTTGCTTGAAGACCATTTTTAGCATTTAAAATTGTTATTTTATCTTTATATTTCATATAAAGATGATCTCAAGAAATTTCATTCACAATATGGACTTTCAAAATATGTTCACAGAACTGGAGTGATTACCATGAAAAGGAAACACTATTGCTGTTTCAAGATAGTTCTAAGTGGCCTGGATTTCTTTTCTTTCCTTTTTAAAATCCAAGTATCCTCTAATTTGTGGATATCTCCATGTTTCAGATCTCTATACCTATTTGAATTAAATGTGCAGGGGAATCACTGCAGGATTCCCCCATAGACAAAGTGTGGCCTTTATTTCTTTTCAAGTTGGCAGCGTGTCCTTGTTTAAATGCAGCACTCGGAGACAGACTGTTCTCTTGCCCTTGGAAATGCTCATCTTCACAAACACAGCAGCAAATACCTGGAAGTCATACAGGCTAGTTAAATGTATATTCCAAATGCCAAGTGCTACTTGATTGTTATAAAACAGAGAGTTTTTTTACTTTAAAGGCAGATTTAGATACTGTTCTTGACCTTATCTTTCCAGCTCTTGGAAGATACTTTCTAAAAGTTGGCTTTGATAAATATTCTGTCAAAAACTCATAAGTCAGACTGGGTACCACTATTTGGGTTTGTCCAGGAGTGAGGAATCTCTCGGGATGTGGGATTTTCAGTGGTAAAACCAGGAAAGTCCTGGGCAAAGTGGGATGATGGATCAAATTGTGCTTCCAAGATAGAGTAAAAGCTGTGGCAGTCACCAGTCCAGCATTAAAACTATTCCGGTGTAGTTTTTGCCTCATTCGTTACTAGATGAAAAGCCAGTGAATACAGCCCTTTGTAACTGATCTTAACAGTAAGTACCAATCACCAGAGGCTGAGTGGAACATGAAGGTATATTGGAACAAACCACAGTGATATCTTGGCCATTCTGACTCTGCCTTCTGAAGAAATGGGGCATCAAGACAGAAACCTAAGTGGCCACTTAGAGCCCTGTTCTTGCTGCTTATGAAACCAGGTCAAGTAGCTATTTTTATAAAAGACTCTCTAAAGTATTTCTTTGGAATACAATGTTTTTCTTTTTTCTGATTGATGTTAGAGTTTATCAGATTTTAAGGAACTGTTAGGCTTTTTCATATGGTTTTATTTCTTTTATTTTTCTGTCAGTACAGTCCACTGTAATGAGATTACAAACTCAAGCAGGGATCACCCCAATGGCCATACATCAACACTTAATTGTCATACTTCTTCTCAGAGGTAAATAGGTTTAGCACCCATGTTTTCCCCCAAAATGAAAAGTTGTATCTACAGGAATAAAAAAGAAGTAAATAAATTTAAAATTCTGTGGTGATTATTGGGAGTTGGAAGAGGTAGGGTGTGGACCAGGAAATCCATGGCATTCTCATCTCTCTTTGCATGAAACTCTTCAAATTGGTCTACCCCTCTTTATACTGACTTCATCCTTCTTGTCATCCTTCTGATTCATCCATTCCTATCAATCTTCTTGTAAATACACATAAATTTTCACTGCCTTTGTTGCTGAACCAAAAGACTATTCTTTCTATCTTTGAATTAAACTCAATGTAAAGAAATAAAAAGATGTACAGATAATGTAATTATTTCAGGAGCTACCTACACATTTGACTCTAAAGCCAAAGTTCTCAATAGGGAGCAATTTTGGCACCAGGAGATATTTGGCAATATCTGGACTCCTTTTCAACTGTCATAACTGGGGGGTAGAGTTACCATGGGCATTTAGTGNTTTCATGTGGTTTTATTTCTTTTATTTTTCTGTCAGTACAGTCCACTGTAATGAGATTACAAACTCAAGCAGGGATCACCCCAATGGCCATACATCAACACTTAATTGTCATACTTCTTCTCAGAGGTAAATAGGTTTAGCACCCATGTTTTCCCCCAAAATGAAAAGTTGTATCTACAGGAATAAAAAAGAAGTAAATAAATTTAAAATTCTGTGGTGATTATTGGGAGTTGGAAGAGGTAGGGTGTGGACCAGGAAATCCATGGCATTCTCATCTCTCTTTGCATGAAACTCTTCAAATTGGTCTACCCCTCTTTATACTGACTTCATCCTTCTTGTCATCCTTCTGATTCATCCATTCCTATCAATCTTCTTGTAAATACACACAAATTTTCACTGCCTTTGTTGCTGAACCAAAAGACTATTCTTTCTATCTTTGAATTAAACTCAATGTAAAGAAATAAAAAGATGTACAGATAATGTAATTATTTCAGGAGCTACCTACACATTTGACTCTAAAGCCAAAGTTCTCAATAGGGAGCAATTTTGGCACCAGGAGATATTTGGCAATATCTGGACTCCTTTTCAACTGTCATAACTGGGGGGTAGAGTTACCATGGGCATTTAGTGAGTAGAGGCCAGGCAGGATACCAGACATTTCACAGTGGACACAACAGCCCCTAACAACCAACAACTATCTGATGCCAAGTGCCAAAGTTGAGAAATGCTGCTTTAGAGGAATACTTAAAATTGTGAATATGTATTTTTAAATAATTAAACCTTATATTTATGAAATAGGATTGAGAAAAATATGGATTTACTTGTGCCTGCAGCATGGGCTTTACTTTTGACTTGCAAACATTGTAAACACTGTTGAATAGCCTGATGACATTGTACCGCAGTCATAGTCAATGTCTTCATCTGCTCTAGGCTGCTGTAACAAAATACCGTGGACTGGGTGGCTTAAACAACAGGCAGCTATTTCTCATACATAGTTCTGAGGTCTGGGAAGTCCAAGATCAAGATGCCAGGGGCAAATCTCCTTAAGTACAGAACCCTCCCTCCAAATACCTACACGGTAGGGATTAAGATTTCAACGTATGAATTTTGTGGGGAAGCAAACATTCAGCTCAGAACAGTCAATAAAATAAATCCTGCTTTTATTACTTCAATCTAGACAAGGACACAGAGTATCATAATTTTAGAGGGGAAAAAAATCTGTAAATTAGTTTATTGGAAAATCTCTGTAAAGAGTTAGTATTATGCTATTATTCTTCATATTTCACATTTCCAGTTTCTTTATGCAGGTCCCGGCATCACTAAAGGTTCTTCTACAGAGAAACCTGGTTCCTCCCAGGTTTGGCCTGGGAGGCAGAACACCTGGGTCCTGTCTGGACTGGGCTAAGCACACTGNGGAAAATCTCTGTAAAGAGTTAGTATTATGCTATTATTCTTCATATTTCACATTTCCAGTTTCTTTATGCAGGTCCCGGCATCACTAAAGGTTCTTCTACAGAGAAACCTGGTTCCTCCCAGGTTTGGCCTGGGAGGCAGAACACCTGGGTCCTGTCTGGACTGGGCTAAGCACACTGGAGTTCCTTGAATGCGTCTGATACACAGGATTTCATGAGTCAAATGGAGACACTAATGAAACAATGGACTGCAAACCCTTTTGTAAACAATGAGTGAAGTGTGAAAGTCGCTCAGTCCTGGCTGACTCTTTGCGACCCCATGGACTGTAGCCCACCAGGTTCCTCTGTCCATGGGATTCTCC
>SJYA01005372.1:0-28539 GCA_006410615.1 Neotragus moschatus
CAATGTATGGCAAAATGAATACAGTATTGTAAAGCAAAACAAACTAAAAAATAAAAATTAAAAAAAATTTATAACTGGAAAAAAAAATAAACATAAAAAAAAAAAGAATCTTCCTGCTAATGCAGTGGACACAGGTTCTATCCCTGACTCAGGAGAATCCCACATGCCTCAGAGGAGCTGAGCTCATGCACCACAACTACTGAGCCAGTGTCCTAGAGTCGGGGACCCACAACTACTAAATGCATGCACCACAACTACTGAAGCCTAATCTGTAACATAATCTGTAACAAGAGTAGAACCAGCTCTCCACAGTTAGAGAAAGCCCTCTCAAAGCAATGAAGACATAGCAGGGCCATAAAGGAATGAATAAATCTTAAAAAAAAAAAGGCAACCTTTACTCAGCTTTAAAAATTATTATAATTTTAAACTAATCAGGCCAAAATAGCTCAAATGTCAAACAGACATAATTTGGGGTGGCTTGTTCTGGGTCCCTTGACATTTGTGTACACCAATATGCTTACACATTCATCTACCAAAGGATATCCTGATTTCAAGTTTGTAGCCATTATGAATAGAACTGCTATGCATCATTGCATCCTTGTTTGCACTGGACATCGATTTTCAGAGCGATTGCCTAAATACTGAAAGCACGATTGCTGGATCACAAGGTGACTCTTGTTGAGCTTTGGGGAAAACTGCCAGACTGTCTCTCATGGTGGCTGTGCATGTATCCTACCAGCAATGAGAAATGGTTCCTGTTGTTGCTCACCATCCAGCGATTAGTATTATCTTCTATTTGTAGTTTATAAGTCCTAATAAGTGTGGTGAGATATATCATGATTTTAATTTATACTTCCTGGATTGTACATGATGATGAGTCTATGTGTTATTACTAACAACTAAGGAAATTCTGACATGTGTTGCAAAGTGAGTAAAGTTTGAAGTCACTATGCCAAGTGAAACAAACCAGACAGAAAAGGACAAATAATCTATGATTCCACTGTGAGGTATCCAGATAAGTCAACTGCAAAGACAAAGTAGAATAAGGATGCCAGGGGATAAGCAGAGTTGGACCTGTTGGACATGAGCAAGGGCCAATGACCCTGTATGATGATGGTGGTGGTAGTGTTAGTATCTCAGTCATGTCTGACCCCATGGACTGTAACCCAACAAGCTCTTCTTCCCATTGAATTCTCTAGGCAAGGTGCCTAGAGTGGATTTCCATTAACTTCTCCAGGGAATGAGCCTTTGGAAAATCTCTAGTTTCACCTGGAAGAATGCTAAGCCAAACCATTGCCCCAGACCATTCTCCAGAAGATCCCAGACTACCCATGAGACCCAGCACACAGCCAGCAGCAACACCATCTCACACAGATTTCCAGTCAGCACCTGTCACCCTTTCTACACCCGTGCTCAGTCTCCTTTGGGTCTGAGAGCACAAGGCCTCCCTCATGGAAGTGAGGTCTTCTCCTTCTCATCAAATGGAACCTGGTACGCAGCCCCATGCCTCATTCTGTCAGCCAAGGCTATCAGCTCCTCTTACTGAAGAACCAAGTGTCATACATGTCCTATCAGTTCAGTTAAGTTCAGTCACTCAGTCATGTCTGACATGTCCTATAGATGTCCTCAAATGAACAACAACAATGCCAAGGAGAAGACTTCAGGTCAGGGAGGACTGAGCTTAATGAAATTATCACCAGATACACCAGACTGCCAGCTGCTAAGGCGTGTGGCAGTAACTACCCACTGGCCTGAGACGTGGGAGGTCATGTCCTCAAACTGGTAAGAAGACTCCTCTGAGGGACACTGTGGCAATATGATCAGCAGGTAGTGAGAACTGGAGCAAAAAGTGGAGATGGACAGAAAGTGGATCCTGTGTCAAGAGCTGACGCTCCAGGTTGCTGTGCTTGGCATATGCTGTGCTTAGTTGCTCAGTCATGTCCAGCTCTTTGTGAACTCGTGAACTCTAGCCCTCCAGGCTCCTCTATCTATGGGGATTCTCCAGGTCAGATACTGGAGTGGGGGTTCTTCCCAACCTAGGGATTGAACCCACATCTCCCAAATTGCAGGCATTCCTTTACCATCTGAGCCTCCCCAGAAGAGAGATTGTTAATGGAACTGAGTAAAGGTCAGGTTATTTGACCAGAGACCAAGCTGTTGGCCTCTGAAAGCTCTTGAATTTTTCTTTGCTTTGCTCTCACTATTATTTCTTCATTTTCTAAGAACTTTAGGAGGTCAGAGGGTAGGGGAGGAAAGGAGTGAATGATCAAGGGGAATTATAATCCTAGATCTAAACTATGATCCTAAGATATTGTCAGTTATAAAATGACATCCACCTCCAAGAATCCAGTTCTGAAAAGTCTTGAGAAATCAGGAGATATTCAGAGTTTGAACGTGGCTGAGGAAATTTTCATTTGCTTCTTGCATATTGCATAGTGCACCCTCCTTAATTTTAAGTCTCTAAAATCTAAATTAATGGGGACATCTGCTTCTAGCAAATGCAGTCAGTGTTGTCTTGCCATCACCAGTATGCAATCATAAAAGCAAAGAAATAAAAAGAAGAATAAAAACAGACGACAAGGTACAGCTTCCCGAAATCAGAACCTTTCCCAAATCACCACTTTTTCATGCCTATCTTGCTTCCTCCGACATGTCTCAAAATGCTGTCATAATTAAACTGCAAATACATGTGTGTGCTCAGTCACTTCAGTCATGTCTGACTCAATGCATCTCCATTGACTGTAGCCCACCAGGATTCTCTGTCCATGGGATACTCCAGACAAGAATACTGGCGTGGATTTTCTTGCTCTCCTGCAGGCAATCTTCCTGACCTAGGGATCAAACTTTATCCCTAGTCTTTTATGTGTCCTGAACTGGCGGATGGATTCTATTTAACTAGAGTGACCTGGGAATCACCCTGCTACAAATATACTTACCAGGAAATGCACTCCAGGCCTCTTTGCTCTGTCATCAATTAAATACTCCCAAGATTTGGTCAGAATAGAAAAATTCAAACAATAAAAACTTTGTTGTAACATGTATAATATCATAAGTGAAGTGAATCGCCAGTCTACGTTTGATGCAGGATGCAGGATGCTTGGGACTGATGCGCGGGGATGGTCCAGAGGGATGGTGTGGTGGGAGGGGGGAGGGAGGAGTCGGGATTGGGAGCTCATATACACTCGTGGCTGATTCATGTCAATGTATAGCAAAATGAATACAGTATTGTAAAGCAAAACAAACTAAAAAATTAAATATTAAAAAAAAAACTTTATAAAGACAAACTACACTCAGGGATTCTGTATGCCCCTGACCAGTTCAGCTACACATGACTCTAATGGTTGGAGTCTAAATCTTTCCGGGAAGAAGGATGCTCCCTCTCAGCCTAATGGTTATGAGGTCCCTCTAGCTTCCACTGTAGGCCAACACTGTCTAGTGAAGTGTACTGTAGACTACAAATTCAAGCTCCATGTAAAAGCTGAAGTTTCTAGTAACCACATTTAAAAACAACAAAATAAAAAAGCAGATGAAATTAATTTTCAAGTTACATTTTAAACCAGTATACAAAAAATATTATCATTTCAATATGTGATCAATATGTCACAAGTCACGGTTGGCATGCACATAAGTCTGACCTTTTTTTGATGACTACATTCTTTCCTTTCTAAGACAAAGGATAGGAAGCTGAAATGGGAACCACTTTTCCTTGGGTGTAAGCCTGTCAGGTAAAATAAAAGACAACTAGTTAAATTTGGCTTTCAATAAATAATTTTTTAGAATAAGTACATCCGAAGCATTTCAGGGGATCAGTTCTGTTCAGTTCAGTCACTCAGTCATGTCTGACTCTCTGTGACCCCATGAATCGCAGCATGCCAGGCCTCCCTGTCCATCACTAACTCCCAGAGTTCACTCAGACTCACATTCATCAAGTCAGTGATGCCATCCAGCCATCTCATCCTCTGTCGTCCCCTTCTCCTCCTGCCCCCAATCCCTCCCAGCATCAGAGTCTTTTCCAATGAGTCAACTCTTTGCATGAGGTGGCCAAAGTACTGGAGTTTCAGCTTTAGCATCATTCTTTCCAAAGAAATCCCAGGGCTGATCTCCTTCAGAATGGACTGGTTGGATCTCCTTGCAGTCCAAGGGACTCTCAAGAGTCTTCTCCAACACCACAGTTCCAAACAATCAATTCTTCAGCACTCAGCTTTCTTCACAGTCCAACTCTCACATCCATACATGACAACTGGAAAAACCATAGCCTTGACTAGACGGACGTTTGTTGGCAAAATAATGTCTCTGGTTTTCAGTATGCTATCTAGGTTGGTCATAACTTTTCTTCCAAAGAGTAAGCGTCTTTTAATGTCATGGCTGCAGTCACCAACTGCATTGATTTTGGAACCTCCAAAAATAAAGTCTGACACTGTTTCCACTGTGGACTTCTATTAAAAAAGGAAATGTTTTCATTGTTTTTCCAAATTCAAAATTTACTGGGATTCCTGTATTTCTATTTGGTAAATCCAGCCACCTAAAAGGCATGATTAAAACTGATTCGTTCCTTAGCTAAAAGAGAGTACATCACTGGAGAGTCCACATAGCTCCCTCCCATTAGGGCCAGAGTTACGGTCATGGGAAGATGATGTGTCATCAGGTGGCCAGTTGAGGAAGGTAGGGTATAGGTGTGTCTTCCTTGGTTCAGCACAGACCACAAGGTAGTGGCAGCCCCACAAAAGAGGAGCAGATGAAGGCAGAGGAGATGGAGGCCAAAGGAGAAAACGTGGCCAGTTCTGGAAGAAGCAGAAGGTGATGGTCCCCAAAAGGTTAGAGGCCAGCCTACTGGGGAGTGGCACAGTTCAAGGTGTGAAGCACTCTTCCCAGGGTCCAGTGGTGTCCACACCTGCAGGAAGGCGTACAGCTGAGCAGCAGTGGTTGCAGAAGCCCAGTGCTACTTTGCTCCACCCTTCTTTCTTTTCCATGAAGTTTACAAGATATTTGTACGTCCTGTAGTCCCATTAGTCCATTCTAAAGAATATCGGTCCTGGGTGTCTTTGGAAGGAATGATGCTAAAGCTGAAACTCCAGTACCTTGGCCACCTCATGTGTGAGTTGACTCACTGGAAAAGACTTTGATACTGGGAAGGATTGGGGGCATGAGGAGAAGGGGATGACAGAGGATGAGATGGCTGGATGGCATCACTGACTCGATGGACATGAGTTTGCATGAACTCTGGGAGTTAGTGATGGACAGGGAGGCCTGGCACGCTGCAATTCATGGGGTCACAAAGAGTCGGACACGACTGAGCAACTGAACTGACTGAACTGACTGACTTCTATGAACCTTGTGCAGGACCTTGATCTTCACGCAGCATTTGCACCTTTCCAACCTGCTGTGGATTTTCTTTCTCAATAAATTTTCCCTTATTTTTATTTTATGTACTAAGAAATCTCACAATTAGTGACATTGGAGGAGGAAACAGACAGAAGAGGCTCTATCTTGAAAGTAGTACTCCATCTTGGGCCATACTGTGGACCTTGAGCTACATGCCTAGTGTCTATGGTAACGACACATTAACTAGAAAAGCAGAACCCCCAGACAAAAGAGCCCAAGGGCTTGTACCTAGACTCTCCATTGCCTAAAAGAATACCCTAATTATCTGTGTAAACAAATAGAATTATAAACTATACTATGCTTATTGGGGTATGACCACAGGCCTATTGATAATTGTCCACTTTTAAAAGTATATGAGTTACGGGTTAACTTTGACTGTATCTTTCTTTTTCTTTGTTCAGACTAGCTTAAGAAAATTTGAGGAGGTGGGTTTGGGCATATACATTTAAGTGTAAATAAGGTTTTCACAAAAACTGGTCAGGGTCCTTGGCCAAGAGGAAACTCTTCCTTGGGACCGCCCGTGTAATAAACTGGACTCCACTACCTACATTGTCCCCCTGAGTGAGTCTGTTTCCTGGAATGCATGGCTACAACAACGAGAGGGAAGTATTGTGTCCAATGTATTAGATATTTCTTCGTGTACTCCAAGTGAGAGTGGTGAAATATGGCTCCCCTAATTCCTAAAATTCCTAAACATTTCAAAACAGTACCTGGTTAAACTAAGGGGCATGGTGGTCACAGAACCTTGGGGGAGATCCGATTCAGGTTGATTTAGTGTTGAGCACATGTAAGGCTTGGAGGAATGATACAGTAGAGTGTCTGATACAGTAGATCAGGGGGGAAATTGAAAAATCTCCATTTTTAACTACTTCCCAGGTGATGCTAACACTGCCTGTCCAGTGATGACATTTTGAGGACCAATGACTTACACAAGGAGAGAGCTTCCACAGTAATTGAAACAACACTTTTTGAGACATTAGAGTAACCAGAAAACCCAGATGTCAACCTGAAAATTAGCAGAGTAACTCTTCCACAACTAAGGATGTAAAGATAAAACCACATGGAGATGCATGGAAAGGCAGAGATGCAGTCTAGTCAGCACACATACTGGTGATGGGTGACCCAGAAGCAGGAGGGGACTTACAAACTTGGTTTCTTCCCTGGGGAGGACATTTTGAGCACCTGAGCCCTGGTAACCTGAATCAGGAAGATGAGCCACCATAATATCTGGATTTGAAACCAGCAGAGCTATGTCTGGAGAGAGCTGTGGTAAGTTAAGACCCCAGGATTAAAAGGTTTGTGCCAAGCTTTCGTTTCACTTATGATATCATACATGTTACAATGCCACTCTCCCAAATCCTCCCATCCTCTCCCTCTCCCACAGAGTCCAAAAGGCTCTTCTATACATCTGTGTCTCTTTTGCTGTCTCGTGTACAGGGTTATCATTACCATCTTTCTAAATTCCATATATATGTGTTAGTATACTGTATTGGTGTTTTCCTTTCTGGCTTACTTCACTCTGTATAATCGGCTCCAGTTCCATCCACCTCATTAGAACTGATTCAAATGTATTCTTTTTAATGGCTAAGTAATACTCCATTATGTATATGTACCACAGCTTTCTTATCCATTCATCTGCTGATAGACATCTAGGTTGTTTCCATGTCTTGGCTATTATAAATAGTGCTGTGATGAACATTGGGGTACATATCTCTTTCAATTCTGGTTTCCTCAGTGTGTATGCCAGCAGTGGGATTTCTGGGTCATAAGGCAGTTCTATTTGCAATTTTTAAAGGAATCTCCACACTGTTCTCCATAGTGGCTGTACTAATTTGCATTCCCACCAACAGTGTAAGAGGGTTCCCTTGTCTCTGCACCTTCTCCAGCATTTGTTGCTTGTTGACTTGGATCGCAGCCATTCTGACTGGTGTGAAATGGTACCTCACTGTGGTCTTGATTTGCATTTCTCTGATAATGAGTGATGTTGAGCATCTTTTCATGTGTTTGTTAGCCATCCATATGTCTTCTTTGGAGAAATGTCTATTTAGTTCTTAGGCCTATTTTTTGATTGGGTCATTTATTTTTCTGAAATTGAGCTGCATAAGTTGCTTGTATATTTTTGAGATTAGTTGTTTGTCAGTTGCTTCATTTGCTATTATTTTCTCCCATTCAGAAGGCTGTCTTTTCACCTTGCTTATAGTTTCCTTTGTTATGCAGAAGCTTTTAATTTTAATTAGATCCCATTTGTTTATTTTTGCTTTTATTTCCAGTATTCTGGGAGGTGGATCATAGAGGATCCTGCTGTGATTTATGTCAGAGAGTGTTTTGCCTATGTTCTCCTCTAGGAGTTTTATTGTTTCTTGTCTTACATTTAGATCTTTAGAGTTTATTTTTGTGTATGGTGTTAGAAAGTTGTTTAGTTTCATTCTTTTACAAATGTTTGACCAGTTTTCCCAGAACCACTTGTTAAAGAGATTGTCTTTAATCCACTGTATACCCTTGCCTCCTTTGTCGAAGATAAGGTGTCCATAGGTGTGTGGATTTATCTCTGGGCTTTCTATTTTGTTCCCTTGATCTATGTTTCTGTCTTTGTGCCAGTACCATACTGTCTTGATGACTGTGGCTTTGTAGTAGAGCCTGAAGTCAAGTAGGTTGATTCCTCCAGTTCCATTCTTCTTTCTCAAGATAGCTTTGGCTGTTCTAGGTTTTTTGTATTTCCATACAAATTGTGAAATTATTTGTTCTAGCTCTGTGAAAAATACCGCTGGTAGTTTGATAGGAATAGCATTGAATCTGTAGATTGCTTTGTGTAATATACTCATTTTCACTATATTGATTCTTCCGATCCATGAACATGGTATATTTTTCCATCTGTTAGTGTCCTCTTTGATTTCTTTCATCAGTTTTATAATTTTCTATATATAGGTCTTTAGTTCCTTTAGGTAGATATATTCCTAAGTATTTTATTCTTTTCGTTGCAATGGTAAATTGAATTGATTCCTTAATTTCTTTTTCTACTTTCTCATTATTAGTGTATAGGAATGCAAGGGATTTCTGTGTGTTGATTTTAAATTTAGATATTAAGAATGTCAAGAAGAATGCTAGTTAAGTGTGAGTCACTCAGTCATGTCCAATTATTTGTGACCCATGGATTGTAGCTCACCAGGTCCTCTGTCCATAGAATTTTCCAGGCAAGAATACTGGAGTGGGTAGCCATCCCTTTCTCGAGGGGATCTCCCTGGCCCAGGGGTCAAATCCAGGTCTCCTACATTGCAGGCAGATTCTTTACCACATGAACCACCAGAGAATCTTGGTGTACATGGATGTACAAATCTTCAAAAGAATATTAGCATGAAGAATACATTAAAATAATCATACACTATGATCAAATGGAATTTATCCTACGCCTGCAAGGATGATTTATTATCTGCACATCAATCAATGTGATACACAATATGAGCAAAATTAAGAAGAAAATCATGTGATCTTCTCAATAAATGCAGAAAAAAGCCTTTGACAAAGTGTAACATCAATTTGGATACGATCTCTCAAAACAGTGGTTATACAAGGAACATTCTAAAGGATATATAACACAAGTCCACAGCTAACATCCAACTCAGTGGTAAAAAGGTGAAATATTTTCTTAAAAGATCACAAATAGTACAAGGATGCACACTTCCACCAATTTTGTTCAACATAGTAGTGGAAGTGTCCTACCCAGAGTGACTAGGCAAGTAAAGGAAATAAAATGCATTGCCAATGGAACAGAAGAAGTACCACTGTCACTATTTGATTATGATAGGATTTATATGAAACACTTAAAACATCACCAAGTAGCAACTATCAAAATTAATATCAGCAAGATAGCAGGATATGAACCATCAGAGAGAGAACAGTCCCATGTACAAATGCATCAAAAAATACCTGTAATAAATTTAACTGAGAAGGAGAAACACCTGTACAGTCACGGACTCCAAGACATATAGTCTGGGTTCAAATCCCAGCTCACCCGCTGACTTGCAGAGTGACCCAGGGTAAATCACACAATGGTCTGAGGTGCAACATATTCAACTGTAAAATGGACGCAGACCCAGTATCTCCTCCTAGGTTTGGGAAACTCCAGGGAAATGCTTATTTAGGACCCACGGGATGGAGTATCACTGGGAGTCGCTCCTTGTATGAAGCTCCTCTAGAACTGGGCTCACCTGATCCTGTGGGTGAGGGTCTAGGATAGGGCCTGGGAGCCAAATGGGACTGGACGAGAACCAGGACAAAAAATACTAGTTTCGTGTCAGGAAGGGAAGCCACCTCCTCTCCAAATCTCAGAGTGGCGCTTGCACAAAGGGCCTGGGGAGTGCACAATCAGAGGTGATAACTCCGAACGCCCCACAGCAGGGATGGAGCCTTCCTGGCAAGAACCTTCTTTCTGGTTCAGGTTCCAGTGTGATGTGGTACTGCTCCCAGAGTTCTCTATGTCTCCACCAGGCAAAGTGCTCTCGGGAGCTGGAGGTCTATTAAAACACAGATGTCTGAGTGTCAGAATGACACAAGGACTAACAACACTGAAAATTAGCTATATTAAAAAAAAATGACCAAATTACAGACAAAGCAGGGGATGGGAAGCAGAAGGATCGAGTACCTCTCAAGCCTTTAGCAGAAATATTTCCACACCAGCTCAGCAGAACCCAGAGGAGGATAATATAATGGAAAGGCAGGCTATGGGTCTATCTCTACACCTCTGGACCCAGAGACCCAAGTCCAAAATCACCAACATTATTGTGCACATCCAGACACCAAGAGGAAGAAACACAGACCTTGCCTTAGGAAGCGTCAGTCAGACTTAATGTTGGAGTTGCTGAGCATGGTCAGTGGTACTATGGACTCAGCCCCTCCTCCGTGCTCAGATTCCCTGTCCTCATGGAAACATGCATGGTTCACTACAGAGAACCCTCTGAGGGTACTTCTGTATAATAGACACTGGCAATAGCCAAATGCGAGGAGAAGACACAGAAAAGGAAACCTGCCTCTGGGGTGCTCCACAAATTACCAAAGACCTGAAGTTCTTGATACTTGGGATTTTTCAAGAGCTTTTTAATATGTAAATGGATAAAGGACATATATAGGAGAAAGGAGAAAGAATTGTCCCATTGGGACAATTTCGTACACATACAGGAAAGTAAGTTGGACCCCTACTTCACAAAACACCACCAAAACTATTAGACACACACTAAGAACCAACACTAGAAAGAAAAACTTTACAAATTTTAGAACAATTTTTGATGAGGGAATATTTTTTTCTTAATTGAGGTATTGCTGATTTACAGCAATGTGTTAGTTTAAGGTGTACAGCAAAGTGATTCAGTGATTCAGTGTCACAGGTGCTTGCTTGGACAAAATTCACTCCCTTTGAGAGGCCCCTAGGCCATGTCCTCTATTCAGAAAAGCTAAGAATCCTGAAAATGCAAAGCAGGATGTGGTGGTGCTCATGGGTGTTTTTGACTAAATATAATACAAGAGAAAAACAAACAAACAAACCTAGATGTTAGGAGGGGATCTCCAAACCTATCTTCAAACTGGAGACCTTGTTCCCTTGAATGTGGGTGTTTGAAACATGGCTTGGGAAGAGAAGATGTGTGTCATGAATATGTTCTCTGCAGAGGACAAAGTGGTGTGTAGAGAGGATGCGCATGCACATCCTAGGACACTGAGTGCACGGAAACAGTGACTAAATTCTCAGCCCCACTCTTGCGGCATCGCACTGTCTCCACCCCTGACACAGGGTGAGCTGCTTACAGGTGTCCCGGAGAGTATGGTCACACGACCTGGATCTGTCCAATCGGTGCGTTCCATTCACCCTGGCCACCGTGATGGGCTCAGGACCAGGGCAGTGACCAACTGGGGCTCAGGGCCGGGACTCACGCTGTAATCAAGGGGAAGAGGAGCTCTGGACCAATTGTGACATTCTTGGAAAGACAAAGCTACATAGATGATAAGCAGATCATGGGGTAGGGAATTGGAAGTGTCATTTAGGATGGATACCTGTCAATATGCATTGCTCTAAGCATATTGCTTTGTATAGCACAAGGGATCAATCAGAATCTATTCAAATTTACTTATTATTGTATAAGTAAGTCATAGGATGGAATACCAAACACAATAGAATCTTAACATCACTCACTATTCTTTCATCATTATAGAAATGCAAATCAAAACTGCAAATGTGGTATTACATTACATCAGTGACAATGCCCATCAAAAAATCTACAAACAGTGCTGGAGAAGATGTAGAGAAGAGACCCCTCTTACACTGTTTGTGGGAATGCAAACTGATATAGCCACTACGGAGGGCAGTATGCAGGTTCCTTAAAAATGGAAACTAGAACTACCATATAATCCAGCAGTCCCACTGGGTATGTTGAGACTACCATAATTCAGAAAGATATATGCACATTCATATTCACTGCAGCCCTGTTTACAATAACTAAGACATGGAATCAGTCTAACGTCAATCAAGAGTGAAAAGGATAAGGAAAAGTGCTACATATATACAGTGTAACATTCAGTTTAGTTCAGTCTCTCAGTCGTGTCCAACTCTTTGCTACCCAATAAAGTGCAGCATGCCAGGCCTTCCTGTCCATCACCAACTCCCGGAACTTACCCAAACTCGTGTCCATTGAGTCGGTGATGTCATCCAACCATCACATCCTCTGTTGACCCCTTCTCCTCCTGTCCTCAATTTTTCGCAGCATCAGGGTCTTTTCAACTGAGTCAGCTCTTTGCAACAGGTGGCCAAAGTATTGGAGTTTCAGCTTCAACATCAGTCCTTCCAATGAACACTCAGGACTGATCTCCTTTAGGATGGACTGGCTGGATCTCCTTGCAGTCCAAGGGACCCTCCAGAGTCTTCTCCAACACCATATTTCAAAAGCATCAATTCTTAGGTGCTCAGCTTTCTTTAACTCCAACTCTCACATCCATACATGACTACTGGAAAAACGATAACCTTGACAGGATGGACATTTGATGGAAAAGTAATGTCTCTGCTTTTTAATATGCTGTCTAGGTTGGTTATAACTCTGCTTCCAAGGAGTAAGTGTCTTTTAATTTCATGGCAGCTGTGACCATCTGCAGTGATTTTGGAGCCCAGTAAAGTCTGACACTGTTTCCACTGTTCCCCCATCTATTTGCCAAGACATGATGGGACCAGATGCCATGATCTTAGTTTTCTGAATGTTGAGTTTTAAGTCAACTTTCTCACTCTCCTCTTTCATTTTAATCAAGAGGCTCTTTAGTTCTTTTTCACTTTCTGCCATAAGGGTGGTGTCATCTGCATATCTGAGGTTATTGATATTTCTTCCAGCAATCTCGATTCCAGCTTGTGCTTCTTCCAGCCCAGGCTTTCTCATGATGTACTCTGCATATAAGTTAAATAAGAAGGGTGAAAATATACAGCTTTGATGTACTCCTTTTCCTATTTGGATCCAGTCTGTTGTTCCATGTCCAGTTCGAACTGTTGCTTCGTGATCTGCATACAGATTTCCCAAGAGGCAGGTCGGGTGGTCTGGTATTCCCATCTCTCTCAGAATTTTCCACAGTTTATTGTGATCCACACAGTCAAAGGCTTTGGCATAGTCAATAAAGCAGAAGTAGATGTTTTTCTGGAACTCTCTTGCTTTTTCCATCATCCAGCGGATGTTTCCAATTTGATCTCTGGTTCCTCTGCCTTTTCTAAAACCAGCTTGAATATCTGGAAGTTCACAGTTCACGTACTGCAGAAGCCTGGCTTGGAGAATTTTGAACATTACTAGCATGCAAGATGAGAGCATTTGTGTGGTAGTTTGATCATTCATCGGCCTTGCCTTTCTTAGGGATTGGAATGAAAACTGACCTTTTCCAGTCCTGTGGCCACTGCTGAGTTTTCCAAATTTGCTGGCATATTGAGTGCAGCACTTTCACAGCATCATCTTTTCGGATTTGAAATAGCTCAACTGGAATTCCATCACTTCCACTAGCTTTGTTCATAGTGATGCTTTCTAAGCCCCACTTGACTTCACATTCTAGGATGTCTAGCTCTAGGTGAGTGATCACAGCATCGTGATTATCTGGGTCATGAAGATCTTTTTGGTACATTTTTTTCTGTATTCTTGCCACCTCTTCTTAATATCTTCTGCTTTTGTCAGGTCTATTCCATTTATGTCCTTTATTGAACCCACCTTTGCATGAAATGTTCCCCTGATATTTCTTAATTTTCTTGTAGAGATCTCTAGTCTTTCCCATTCTATAGTTTTCCTCTATTTCTTTACACTGATCACTGAGGAAGACTTCCTTGTCGATCCTTGCTATTCTTTGGAACTCACCATTCAAATGGGTATATATTTCCTTTTCTCCTTTGCTTTTCTCCTCTCTTCTTTTCACAGCTATTTGTAAGGCCTCCTGAGGCATCCATTTTGCTTTTTTTCATTTCTTTTTCTTGGGGATGGTCTTGATCCCTGTCTCCTCTACAATGTCATGAACCTCCATCCATAGTTCATCAGGCACTCTGTCTATCAGATCTAGTCCCTTGATTCTATTTCTTACTTCCGCTCTATAATCATAGTTCAGTTCAGTCACTCAGTCGTGTCCGACTCTTTGCGACCCCATGAATCACAGCACGCCAGGCCTCCCTGTCCATCACCAACTCGCGGAGTTCACTCAGACTCACGCCCATCGAGTCAGTGACAAGGGATTTGATTTATGTCATACTTAATGGTTTTCTGCACTTTCTTCAATTTAACTCTGAATTTGTCAACAAGTGTAATATTACATAGCCATTTAATGAATGAAAGTGGGTCTTTTGTAGAGATTTGGATGGACAGTCAGTAATACAGTGAAATGAGACACTAAATATTGTATATTACCATATATGTGTATATATATATATGGGCTTCCATTGTAGTGAAGAGGAAAATTTAAAATTTTACATAACCACCTTGTCCTTCTACCTCTGTAACTCAGCTGCTCCCTTGCAAAGTCTAGATCATGTAGGCACATAGTCTCAGAAATTTGGTACTTTCAATACTAGGAACTGGAGTTTATCTCACTCACTCTTGTCTTTGCAATCGCCCAGCCCCTGCAAACCTGCTTCATCATGCCTATCCAGGCCAGGCATCCCCCTCCCTAGCTTAACCACTGTTCTTGCTCATGTGAATCCCATTAGTTTAAACCAGCCTATTAACAGCTAGTGTTGTCCACTACAGTCTGTCTGTAAAAACCCTGAAATCTCTTTGTTCTGGACTCAGAGCTTGGAGTGTTAACTCCTCTGGGCCCGCCGGTGTAATAAACCTGAGTTCAACTCTCCGAATGTGGTGCTTGGTTTCCTGAGTACTGGTCTCTGTAACATTTCTGATGGCCCCAGTGAGATTCCAACCACATTAGCCCCCAAGCCACTGGACGGGTGACTTGACTGGGCTGGAGTAAAGGAACCTGGAGATGAATTTGGAGGCGTGAAACCTGATTGTACCCTGTGTTCTCTTTCCAACTGCTGTTCTGACTCTCTGGACGGCCGAGCCCCAACTGGACTCATTGGGGGGATGGACCAACTCAACAGGAATGGCCACAGGATAAGGTAAGGCTCTGGGGCCAGTCTCTAGGCAGGAACCTACCCCAACTGGTAGAAGAGGAGACTGGTCACCTCCTTGGGCTCCCAGGAAGGGAGCATCAGATAGCGAGAACTGGGGACTTGTGAGAAGGGAGGCACTGTGACTGACAACCTCCTTGGAGCTCCCAGGAAGGCAGCAAGTTAAGGAAACCTGGGGACTTGGAAGAAGGGAAGCATCATGATAGCCTCTGAATGACTGTGAGTGCTTGACTGCTGATTGCTGATTTCTGGAATGAGAGAAATTATTTTTTGGAAACTACAAAACCAGTTATTTCTGCATATGCAGTAAAAAACAACTAGCTTGTTAAAAAGACCTGCCAAGGGAAAAACTTGAAGTTAACCCTTTCCATGTCCTTGGAATACACAGTCAGCTTTGCCTGAGACCTCAGCCTTGGACAAATTAGAACTTCAAGGGAAGAAAAAAAAAAAAGGAGGGTGGTAGTGGTCAAAGAGATATTTAAAATCTCAAACAGAAAACTATAAGATCACTGTCAGTCTGTCTGTCTGGATTTATGTGTGTCTCAGTATATGTCTTTTTTTCTGATGATATTGTTGAAGTTGTAAATGAGTTCTAATTTAATTGGCCTAAAGAACAGTAAGTGCTTACATATCAAACAATTCTAAATACAGGAAAAAGTCACTAAATAAATTTCAGATTCACATGATCTGGAAAATATTCAGTATTAGATATCTAGTATTAATGTTTGTTTGCTAATCTAATAAGGAAGTAGGATGTATGTTTTTAATAAAGAAGATATAAAAAAATAAAATTACATTTTATAAAGGGAAAAGAAAGTAGATCTGACTTACAGGTGGCTGTTACAGAAAGTGATTAAAAGCTTTGTTGAAGGTGGACCCTAAAAAAAGTCTTGTGCATGGTTAGGACTGACTATGTTTAAAATAAAGTTAATTAAATTTGCCTGAATGAGTTTAAAGTAAGCTGGTTCAAAAACTTAAATTTGGCCTTTCTCTCTGTTAAGAGGACACACTTTTTTCAGATGTTGAACTGCTTTTAATAATAGATTTTTTTTCCTCTTAATTGATCTGTTCTTTATTTACCTTTGAAATCTTTTGTTAACTTTGGTTAAGTAAATATTTTTTCACAATAACATATGATCCTACCTGACTGAATGTTATAAAGCCTTTTGATATTTATGACAAAACTTCCTAAATAACTGGACTTTGGCTAACTTTGGGATGCTTCAGAGGGCTCCTGAGACATCCCAAAGAGCTATTAAGCTACATGGGGTAATTGGACATGTTAAATTACATGGGAAATACTGTTAAAGTGGTGGGGAAAAAATATTTTCAGGTTATACTGTATGGCTGATGTTACTAACATATATATCTTAAAATTATGTGAAATTAATGTAGATATGATATGCCCTGATAAAATATGGTCAATTATAATTCTAGTTATCATGTTTCTTTGTCAATTGCAATAGAATCATATTTTAAACATGCCTCCTTTAGAAGAATACTGCTAGTTCTTCAAGATTTATGGAAAAGATTTTCTAAGGTTAAACATATAAACAAATTTTGTTATTAACACCAAGCTGGTACCAGACTGGGATTCGGTCTTCTCTCTGTTTAGAACAACGTTTTCTTAAAATGTAGCTTTCAAACACAGACTATAAATTTCTTTGCCTTTAAGTGATTTATGTTTGTTTTTAAAATCTTTTTGTCATTTTGGTAAAGTAAATAAACATTATTTAAGATTAGGGAAGCAACAGTTAGAACTGGACATGGAACAACAGACTAGTTCCAAATAGGAGAAGGAGTACTTCAAGGCTGTATATTTTCACCCTGCTTATTTAACTTATATGCAGAGTACATCTTGAGAAACGCTGGACTGGAAGAAACACAAGCTGGAATCAAGATTGCAGGGAGAAATATCAATAACCTCAGATATGAAGATGTCACCACCCTTATGGCAGAAAGTGAAGAGGAACTAAAAAGCCTCTTGATGAAAGTGAAAGAGGAGAGTGAAAAAGTTGGCTTAAAGCTCAACATTCAGAAAACGAAGATCATGGCATCCAGTCCCATTACTTCATGGGAAATAGATGGGGAAACAATGGAAACAGTGTCAGACTTTATTTTGGGGGGGCTCTAAAATCACTGCAGATGATGACTACAGCCATGAAATTAAAAGACGTTCATTCCTTGGGAAGAAAAGTTATGACCAACCTAGAGAGCATATTCAAAAGCAGCGACATTACTTTGGCGACTAAGGCTTAAAAGGCTTAATTAAGTTATTAAAAAGGACACTCTTAAGATTGTTTCTAAAGCTTATCTCAGTAACCAGTCTTTGTATAAAAGTCAGATGCTCCATGATGTACAACTAGGAGATTAACACTTGGCTGCTGCTGCTGCTGCTTAGATCACAGCCCACCAGGCTCCCTCGTCCCTGGAATTCTCCAGGCAAAGACACTGGAGTGGGTTGCTATTTCCTTCTCCAATGCATGAAAGTGAAAAGTGAAAGTGAAGTCGCTCAGTTGTGTCTGACTCTTAGTGACCCCATGGACTGCAGCCTACCAGGCTCCTCCACGCATGGGGTTTTCCAGGCAAGAGTACTGGAGTAGGGTGCCATTGCCTTCTCCATAACACTTGGCTATAATCATTTAACTGAGACAGATGACCTGGGGTATACCCGGCTATACCTAATGAAAGTTCTTGACTTGATTTCTTGTTTGTGACCTTACTAGTAACTGCTAGTGAAATCATTTTCTATGTAGCTTGCTTCAGAAGATTATTTTTTATGTTACCAAATGTGTGACTGAGCCTGTGATAAAATGCTGATATGCGGTTCCATATGAGGTCAACAATTGTAATAATGTAACTCTAGATATGGGAAGAAGCAACAAAAGGAAATATTTTCATGGACCAAGAGGAGAGTAAGACAGACACTGTTGCCACTTACAACGTTTGGTCTAGTAACAACACATTAAGTTGCCTGTCAATGGAATCTTTGTTAGACTGGGAATGAGGCTTCTCAGCACCACGGGACACAATGACCATGAAATGCTCCCAAAACACGGTCAAATATGACTATGAAGGGGCCCTGCTGACTGGAGGTTGGCCCTTGCCACCTCCCTCTACAAAGATTAAGTCATGACCACTAAAAGTTGCTGACCTTCAACAACCCCTTGAAAGGAGTTCAGGGTGGAGACAAAAAATAAGTCACTCTGTGCTCTGGGAAAACCCGGAAAAACAGGCCTTCAGATAGTCAGATGTTTTCAGGTAAAAATTTTTACGAGTCCAAATTCTTGCATCTTCTCATACCTAGAGAAACACTAATGTCACGAACCAAGGTCTGGACCTGGTTCTCCTGGCTAACCCCTCAGCAGCTTTCCTACATCTATTCGTCTTTGGGTCAAATATCTTTAACTTTCTTGTTGAGTTTGTTTCTCCAAGTAGTAGTATGAGAAGAATATCCCCCAGCCAACACCCAGACAATGCTAGAACAATCTGCCTTATCATTCTGTGCACTCTCATCTCCCTCCGTAAAGGCACCCCAAGGTCCTCAGGCAATTCTCCCTTTGAGATTTTACATGGGAGATCAACCCCAGTGATAAAAAAGCTCAAAGGAGATCACCAACAACTAGCTAACCTGGAGATGTCCTGACACCATCAGGTCCTGGGAAAGACTTCCGTCATATTGCCCCAGAAACCTAAGAAAGAATACTCATTCCACTGGGCAACTGGACTCATTCCTATCAGCTGGGAGATGAGGTATGAGTTAAAGATTAGGAAAACAAAAACAAAAACCCCACTTCAGCCAGTTTGGACAGGCCCTCACACAGTCGTCCTGGTAATCCCTATTGCTGTTAAAGTTATAGGCATCATCCCTCAGATCCACCACACCACAGTCAAGAAGACAGTGGCTTCCTGTGATGAGGACACCTGGAAAGCAGTTTGGGACCCCCAAGACCCCCTCAAGGGGGGTCTGGTTCCAAAACAATGGGCCTCACCCATGAAGGACGCTGAGCCCTGCTCTAGTCTTTCCAGAAGCTGACTAGTCCATGCATGGCAGAAGCTTGAGGATTCTGCAGCCTTGCTCCAGCCACACTCTGGCAGCTGGCTGGTCAATGCACGGTGGAAGCTTGAGGATCTGACTATCAAAATAGCAGTGGATTTTCATTGTTAACCCTGGCTTCTATCCCTGATTGGTGTTATTGCTGTGCTCTTTGCTACAGGACTAGCTTCAGTCACACCCCAGAACACCCAGGATTTGGGTCAGAAGCTACAGCTAACTGTTATCTCATTGTAGTGGGAAGCCTCATTCTTATTAGATGTTTTTTTATGATTGATTCTCCCTACTAACTAAACTGTTCCACAGTATGATTGACTCCTCTTCATGACAGGCTCAGCTGGTACAGCCATGACAACCCAAAGATGGAGAGGAAACCTTTTGCCAGTGCTCAGTTATCTGCTACGTGCAGGCTGCTATGCACCCTTTTGGTGTCCCTTGCTGTAATGGGTGGTGCTGCCCCCATCAAGGCCTTGTCTTTGTTTGTGGGACAGATGCTTACTCATGTCTACCAGTCAATTGGATGGGTATCTGCAGCTTAGCCTTCCTCACTCCTCAGATGAATATTGTTTCTAACAACCAGACTCTCACTGTACCTCTGGCAGCACATATGCATTCAAAAAGAGCCATCCAATTTATACCCTTATTAGTTGGTCTGGAAAACATGGCTGGGATAGGTATAGGAATAGGAAAAATTGCTTCATCACTAACCTTTTAACATACACTATCCAAAGACTTCACAGACGACATTGAGAGAGTGGTCAAATCTTTAGTGGCCTTACAAAACCAACTAGACTCCCTGGCTGAGGTGGTTTTACAAAATTGGAGGGGTGTATAAGAAATAGATGGGGAAACAGTGGAAATAGTGTCAGACTTTATTTTTTGGGGGGGGCTCCAAAATCACTGCAAAAGGTGACTGCAGCCATGAAATTAAAAGACACTTACTCTTTGGAAGAAAAGTTATGACCAACCTAGATAGCATATTCAAAAGCAGAGACATTACTTTGCCAACAAAGGCCTGTCTAGTAAAGGCTATGGTTTTTCCAGTATTCATGTATGGATGTGAGAGTTGGACTGTGAAGAAGGCTGGGCGCCAAAGAATTTATGCTTTGGAATTGTAGTGTTGGAGAAGACTCTTGAGAATCCCTTGGACTGCAAGGAGATCCAACCAGTCCATTCTGAAGGAGATCAGCCCTGGGATTTCTTTGGAAGGAATGATGCTAAAGCTGAAACTCCAGTACTTTGGCCACCTCATGCGAAGAGATGACTCATTGGAAAAGACTCTGATGCTGGGAGGGATTGGGGGCAGGAGGAGAAGGGGACGACAGAGGATGAGATGGCTGCATGGCATCACTGTTTCAATGGATATGGGTCTGAGTGAGCTCTGGGAGTTGATGATGGACAAGGAGGCCTGATGTGCTGCAATTCATGGGGTCGCAAAGAGTCGGAAATGACTGGGCGACTGAACTGAACTGAACTGAGACCTACTTTGGAAAATTCATCAGTGGCCACAGGACTGGAAAATTAATTCACTGGTGGTCTTCTAATTATTTTTAGTGATAAGGGTCATAAATACCCTCGTACTCTTTCAAAGGGGAAAAGAACTTCAATGTAATTTGATTTATACTCATTGTGGTTCAGCTAGCAAAATAGAATAGAAACAGTAGCAGCAAAACCTCAACTCTGCCATTCAAACAGCAATTTGGAATCTAAATGGTGCTCAGTAATTTAACCAACATGTTTCAGGGAGTTTATGATAGCACTCACAGGGACAAAACGGTCTCCTTACATATGCCAACTTTGACACTGGGTATGGAAGAAAGTGAAGAGGAACTAAAAAGCTTTTTGATGAAAGTAAAAGAGGAGAGTGAAAAAGTTGGCTTAAAGCTCAACATTCAGAAAACGAAGATCANCAACTGAACTGAACTGAATGCAGTACTGCTCTTTATAGCATCGGACCTTGCTTCTATCACCAGTCACATCCACAACTAAGTATTGTTTTTGCTTTGCCTCCATCCCTTCATTCTTTCTGGAGCTATTTCTCCACTGATCTCCGGTAGCATAATGGGCACTTACCGACCTGGGGAGTTTCTCTTTCAGTATCCTATCATTTTGCTTTTTCGTACTGTTCATGGGGTTCTCAAGGCAAGAATACTGAAGTGGTTTGCCATTCCCTTCTCCAGTGGACCACATTCTGTCAGACCTCTTCACCATGACCCGTCTATCTAGGGTGGCCCCACCCAGCATGGCTTAGTTTCATTGAGTTAGACAAGGCTGTGGTCTGTGTGATCAGCTTGGCTGCCGCTGCTGCTGCTGCTGCTACTAAGTCGCTTCAGTCGTGTCCGACTCTGTGCGACCCCATAGATGCCAGCCCACTAGGCTAGTTTTCTGTGATTATGGTTTCAGTGTACATGCCCTCTGATGCCCTCTTGCAACATCTACCATCTTACTTGGGTTTCTTTTACCTNCTTGGCTGCCGCTGCTGCTGCTGCTGCTACTAAGTCGCTTCAGTCGTGTCCGACTCTGTGCGACCCCATAGATGCCAGCCCACTAGGCTAGTTTTCTGTGATTATGGTTTCAGTGTATATGCCCTCTGATGCCCTCTTGCAACATCTACCATCTTACTTGGGTTTCTTTTACCTTGGTCACGGGGTATCTCTTCACGGCTGCTCCAGCAAAGCACAACTGTAGCTCCTTACCTTGGATGAGGGGTACCTCCTCAGGGCCACCGCTCCTGACCTTGAATGTGGAGTAGCTCCTCTCAGCCCTCCTGTGCCCACACGGCTGCTGCTCCTTGGACATGGGGTTGCTCCTCTCGGCCGCTGCCCCTGACCTCAGGCATGCGGTAGCTCTTCTTGCAGCTGCCCCTGACCTCAGGCATGAGGTCAAAGATGGAGAAGCTCTATACATTCAGCAAAAACAAGACCAGGATCTGACTGCGGCTCAGATCATGAACCCCATATTGCCAAATTTAGACTTAAACTGAAGAAAGTAGGGAAAACCACTAGATCATTCAGGTATGACCTAAATCAAACCCCTTATGNAGCTACTAATCCTATCATCTCTGATGGAGTCTGGACAGCTGGTATGTGGTCGTCACTGGAAGAGATCATGTTCTAGAAGTAATTATGACCTAAAGAATTCAAGAGTAAACATATTTAGAAGATGTGTTGTTCTATACCACATTATAAAATGGTAAATTTCACATAGCTAAAAAGGAATTTTCATTCACCTTTTCCTACTAACTCTTGGTAAAATGTCCATTTGTGGTTGTTACTAAGAAAGCATAATAATGACTTTTGAGAACGTCATTGTAAATACTCACCCACGGTCTTCATATCCTAGGATTGACTCTGTATTTTGCTAGGCAAGATATTCATATTGTTTTTATTCCTATAAAAACAATTTCCATTTTTCACATTTTCATCCTTTATAAAATCTATTTAAAATAAATTAGATGCTTTATATTTTTGAAGATAAAAATGAGTGTCTTTATGAGTCTGAGATAAGAAGGATGTTTTAAAAAGTAATGTTAATGTTACTGATGGATCACTTGCATGATGATCACTTTGATTGCTGCTCTTGTTCAGTCAATAAGTCCTGTCCAATTCTTTGCTATCCCGTGGATTGCAGCACACCAGCTTCTCTGTCCTTTACTATCTCCTGGAGTTTGCTCAAACCCATGTCCATTGAGGACTTCCCTGCTGCTGAATAAATATATCATTACCCATGATGTAAGAGCACTAATCATGAACATTGCTTCCCAATTACTGTCTTAAAAGTTGTTACTGTGTTTTGCAAGGAACTCTGTTTGACATTATATAACGATCTAAACAGGAAAAAAAATTTCCAAAGGACAGATACAAGTGTGTGTGTGTATATATATATATATATATATATATAACTGAATCACTTTGCTGTATAGCTAAAACTATCACAACATTGTTAATCAACTATACTCCAAAATAAAATAAAAAGTTAAAAATGTACTTCTTTAATGATGAGTACAGAGGTTGGCAATTATTATGTTGGGTGTACTACATTATTGGAGAAGGAAATGACAATCCACTCCAGTATTCTTGCCTGGGAAATTCCAGTGGAATTTGGAAATGGACAGTGGAAACTGGTGGGCTCCAGTCCATGGGATTTCAAGAGTCATATACAACTGAATGACTAAACCATCACCACCACCATAAAACATTATTTCTTAAGGTAGATGGGATAGAAGTTGCTGTTGCCCATGCATATCTTTTAGTTATTTATTATCTTTTATTGTGTTTTGATTTTTACATGTCTGCCTGCCTTGCAATTGTTAGCACCCATACTGCAGTGTATAATAGCTTTTTTTTTTAATTGAAGGATATACCACCTACCTATGTGATTTACAAGCCAGAAATTTGGAGAAATAGGAAACCTTTGTCATCAGCATAACCAATGACTGACAGAGTTGGTGCATATGTCAGGAGCTCCTTTATATATCTGGTAGAAAGATTTTGAGGAATATGTTCTATATAAACTCCCAAACATAACTTGGTAATACATTCTTTGCTGGATATTTTCCCTGTTCTATCCTAATTCTATCTAATAATTCAAGTCTACATATTATTTGCTATCAATATTCCTATGTTGTTTTGTTAAATAACTACTAGCACTTATCTTTTTGTCTTAGGCTGTGTCTGCAGAAACCATATATAAGATAGACAGTATTGTCCATGGGAACTCAGTTGCTCAGTCATGTCTTATTCTTTGCAACCTCATGGACTATAGTCCACCAGGCTCCTCTGTCTACAAGAATACTGGAGTGGGTTACCATTTCCTTCTCCATGTGATCTTCCTAGGGATCGAACACGTGTCTCCTGCACTGACAGGCAGAAAAAACAAAACCTCAGGATTGAAATCTGGAATTTGATCACTTTGCAGTTCAAAACTAAATAGATAAATAAAAGGAGGACATATCAACAGTAAGGTAGTAAGTAGTAAGTTCTCTGGCATGGCAATATGAAACTGGATGCAGGTAAAAAAGGATGAGGTCTTATTTAGAATCTCCAATATTTGAGACCAACAGTTATACATGTACTTGTATCTATTCTCTTTCCAATTATTTTCCCATTGTTTCATAACAATGAAATTATTAAAGGGATAGAGTTTGCTGTTGTTCATTCAGTTCAGTTCAGTCGCTCAGTCATGTCCGACTCCTTGCGACTCCATGAATTGGAGCACACCAGGCCTCCCTGTCCATCACCAACTCCCAGAGTTCACTCCCATCGAGTCAGTGGTGCCATCCAGCCATCTCATCCTCTGTCATACCCTTCTCCTCCTGCCCCCAATCCTTCCCAGCATCAGAGTCTTTTCCAATGAGTCAACTCTTCACGTGAGGTGGCCAAAGTACTGGAGTTTCAGCTTCAGCATCGTTCCTTCCAAAGAAATCCCAGGGCCGATCTCCTTCAGAATGGATAACTGCTATTGACTCCCTGAAAGAAAGAAAATAAGCAAACAACCAAGTAGGATTTAGTTGGTCAATTACAAACAGAGCACAGTATGAAAGTCACAAGTCTCTGTGGCAGCAAGACCCTGATCTCCTGCAACTGAGGGCAAACTGTGTAGAAAGTTGGCCTAAAATCTGACCGTGAGAATTTGCTGGTTTTTATACTTGAGAGCTTCCCACCCATCCTCGGAAACCAGCCCTGGTACATTAGCAGCAAGAAAAGACAAGAAAGAGTCAGACCATGCTAGATGGGGTAAGAGGCTGGTTTAATAAGCAAGGCAACTCACACATAACACTTAGTTTGGGTGGTTGTGAGATGACTGGGTCTCTGTACATGCTTACTGAAATCTTAAAGGTATATCAGAGGCCTTAGCTTGGTTCAGCATGTATTCAGTCCAGGTAGTCTCAACACCACATTGCTCTCTCAAGGCTGTGTTCTTGAAAACATTTCCTACTGTGGGAATAATGGACAGAATATTCCAAGAGTAGAGGAGGAACTAAGGGGCCTGTGAGTTCAGCCCATGGGTCAACTGGCCAATCAGGTCCCCTTGATGACTTCTTCCAACAGAATTAATAAAAGAACCTCCATACACAGGGGCGAGGCATCTTCTATGCAAAACTAATGACACTGATGAAGTAAAGACACTTGAGTGGATACACTTGCAAATCTCGAACCCTGAGATTTCCATGAACCCTCTAGGTTATTATAAAGGATTTTCTTTCTCTTGCTAGAGGATATTAAGATTCCTTTGACTGGAGCCCATGAAAAAGTAACACATGAGGCAGATGGCCTCATTAAAGATTTTTTTTTTCTTTTAAAGTTACTAATAAATTTATTGTCAAAAGAAATAAATTTCTATCTTATATTTAAAAAAAATCTGACCTCATATCCCACTGCTACCACTTCTAGAGCAATGATTAGGACCAAGTCAGCTTCAGCATGACAAAAGCACAGTAACCAGGGCCTCAGACTTCTCAGGAAAAAATACTTGGGTTACCCAATGAGGCATGCAACTGAAACTGGCAATCAACTTAAAGATGAGGAATATCTGGAATAGACCATGGAGGAGGGAGATGATAAATATCAATTGCATCCTCAAGACCAAATCAGATGCGGCTACTGTAGTTCATTCTGTTAAACTCCCTTATGTAAATCTTTTTATTTTTTTAGATTATGTTATTAGAAGTTGCCTCAGGAAATCAGTGACAAGAGGGAATGAATTCAACATGGGTTGTGAATGTGTCTGGGCAGACACAATTCTATCACTGCCTTGCCTATGTCGACTTCACACATCCTTTCCATGCACGTCAGCTCTATTTTCAATTGCCAGCCACCGCATCTTGGGGCATTATCAGTCAGGTTTCAGCCAGAGAAGCAGAAGCAGAATATGCCTACAAATCACACACACACACACACACACACACATCTCAAAGCATTGGCTTAGTTTACGTAATTGCAGGAGTTGGCTAAGCATGTCTGAAATCCTTAGAGCAGGCAGTCAGGAAAGGAAGAACGAGGTAGGCTGAAACACATGAGCAGGAGTTAAAGTTCTTGTACACAGGAAGAATTTCTTCTATTTCTCAGAGAAGCTTCAGGCCCACGTGCAGAGCCTTTAAACAGATTCAGTCAGGNGCATGTCTGAAATCCTTAGAGCAGGCAGTCAGGAAAGGAAGAACGAGGTAGGCTGAAACACATGAGCAGGAGTTAAAGTTCTTGTACACAGGAAGAATTTCTTCTATTTCTCAGAGAAGCTTCAGGCCCACGTGCAGAGCCTTTAAACAGATTCAGTCAGGACTAGCCAGATTATCTGGAGAAGGCAATGGCACCCCACTCCAGTACTCTTGCCTGGAAAATCTCATGGACAGCGGAGCCTGGTAAGCTGCAGTCCATGAGATCATGAAGAGTCAGACACGAATGAGTGACTTCACTTTCACTTTTCACTTTCATGCATTGGAGAATGAAATGGCAACTCACTCAAGTATTCTTGCCTGCCTGGAGAATCCCAGGGATTGGGGAGCCTGGTGGACTGCCATCTATGGGGTCGCACAGAGCTGGACACGACTGAAGTGACTTAGCAGCAGCAGCAGCAGCAGCAACCAGATTATCTAGGATGATCTTAAATTTAATTTAAAGGGACTTCACATCTCAAAATCTCTTAACAGCTGTTCTTAATGTTTTACTGAATAACTGGGGACTAACAGCTTGGTCAAGCTGACAAATCAAAAAGGCCATAGCAGAGGACTTTCTCTAGTGGAAAAAGAACACTCCGTACCCTTGTGGGCCAGGCTAGCAGAATCAGGGATCAACAGTCCTCAACCTAGGTTAAATGAGTGCTGATGGAAAGTGCCACAGCTCTCTCACAGCCTAGGCAAGTTAAATTTAAGGTATGAGTTCTAGACTAGCTTTCAATTCTCGAGTGGATTTAAGTTCTAGACACCTACAAGTACTGATGCTTCCTACTCTTTTACTAGTTTCTACCATAATTATTTTCCAAATAAACAACTTTCACTGGAAACCTTGCCTCTGGATATACTCTGAGGGAAAATACAGAGGTTAAGTAATATACTATGCAAGTCAGGAAGCAACAGGTAGGACTGGACATGGAAAAACAGACTGGTTCCAAATAGGAAAAGGAGTACCTCAGGTTGTATATTGTCACCCTGCTTATTTAACCTTGCTGCAGAGTACATCATGAGAAACACTGGGCTGGAAGAAGCACAGCTGAAATCAAGATTGCTGGGAGAAATATCAATAACCTCAGATATGCAGATGACACCACCCTTATGGCNTATGGAAATACAAAAAACCTCGAATAGCCAAAGCCATCTTGAGAAAGAAGAATGGAACTGAAGGAATCAGATTTTCTTTTCTTGGGCTCCAAAATCACTGTGGACAGTGACTGCAGCCACAAAATTAAAAGACACTTGCTCCTTATAAAGAAAGCTATGAAAAACCTAGACATCATATTAAAAAGTAGAGATATCACTGTGCTGGCAAGAGACATATAGTCAAAACTATGGGTTTTCCAGTAGTAATGTGTGGATGTATGAGTTGGACCCATAAAGAAGACTGAGCATCAAAAAATTGATGCTTTTGAACTGTGGTGTTGGAGAAGACACTTGAGAGTCCTTTGGACTGCAAGGAGATCAAACCAGTCAATTCTTTAAGGAAATCAACTCTGGATATTCATTGGAAAGACTGATGCTGAAGCTGAAGCTCCAATACTTTGGTCAGTTGATATAAAGAACTGAGTCATTGGAAAAGACTCTGATGCTGGGAAAGATTGAAGGCAAAGGGAGGAGTGGGTGGCAGAGGATGAGATGTATAAATAGGGCCTCAATGGACATAAATTTGAACAAACTTTGGTCAATAGTGAAGGCCACAGTCTACAAGGTCTCAAAAGTCAAACAAGGCTTAGTGACTGAGCAACAATAACATTTGATAACATGGGTCCACAGTCTACAAGGTCCCAAAAGTCAAACAAGGCTTAGTGACTGAGCAACAATAACATTTGATAACATGGGTCCTTTTACTTTTTCCCCCTTATCAGACTGTCTAGACATTGTAAAATTTTGTGTTTTCCAAAAATTAGTTTTTGACTTCTNGGCTTAGTGACTGAGCAACAATAACATTTGATAACATGGGTCCACAGTCTACAAGGTCCCAAAAGTCAAACAAGGCTTAGTGACTGAGCAACAATAACATTTGATAACATGGGTCCTTTTACTTTTTCCCCCTTATCAGACTGTCTAGACATTGTAAAATTTTGTGTTTTCCAAAAATTAGTTTTTGACTTCTTTGATTTTCTAATTAATTATATTGGCTTGTATTTTTCTTTATTGTTTCCCTTCCCCTTTCTTTCAGGTAAATATTCTTCTTTCTCTAGTTTATAAGAAGGAAGCAAGTTATGGTTTTAAACTTAAGTGAAGAGGAAATAAAAAGCCTCTTGATGAACGTGAAAGAGGAGAGTGAAAAAGTTGGCTTAAAGCTCAACATTCAGAAAA